>JAUCRC010000073.1:0-87868 GCA_032399595.1 Tetragonula carbonaria | reverse complement strand
TTCGTTCATCATACATCGTTCATCTTCTATCGTTCATCATTAATCGTTCATCATACATCGTTCATCATACATCGCCCATCATACATTGATTATAATTCATCGTTCATAAAACAGCGTTCATCATACATCGTTCATCATACATCGTTCATCGTACATCATACATCATACATCATACATCATACATCATACATCGTTCATCATACATCTTTCATCACACAACGTCCATCGTACATCAAACATCATACATCATACATCATACATCATACATCGTTCATCATGCATCGTTCATCATGCATCACTCACCATACATCGTTCATCATACATCGTTCATCATACATCGTTCATCATACATCGTTCATCATACATCGTTCACCATACATCGTCCATCATGCATCGTTCATCATACATCATTCACCATACACCGTTCATCATACATCGTCCATCGTACGTCGTTCATCATACATCGTTCGTCATACACCGTTCAACATATATCGATCATCATACTCTGTCCATCATACCTCATACGTCATACATCCTACATCATACGTCATACGTCATACATCATAGATAATACATCATGCATCACACATCATACATCATACATCTTACGTCATATATCATACATCGTTCTTCATACATCGTTCATCACACATCGTTCATCATACATCGTTCATCATACATCGTTCATCATTCATCGTTCAACATACATCGTTGTGGATACACCGTTCATCATACATCGTTCATCATACAACGATCATCATATATCGTTCAGCGTACATCGTCCATCATAAACCGTTCAACATACATCGCTCATCACACATCGTTCATCATACATGGTTCATCGTACATCGTACATCATACACCGATCTCCATACATCGTTCATCATACATCGTTCATCATACATCGTTCATCATACGTGGTTCGTCATACATCGTTCATCATCCATCGTCTACAATACATCGTTCAACATACATGGTTCATTATGCATCATACATCATGCATCATACAGCATAATCATACATCATACATCACACGACACACATCGTTCATCATACGCCGTTCATCATACATCGTTCATCATACGTCATACATCATACATCATAAGTCATACATCATACATCATACATAATATATCATACATCATACATCTTACATCATATATCATACATCATACATCATATACATTATACAACGTTCATCGTACATCATACATCGCTCATGATACATCGTTCATCATACATCGTTCATCATACATCGTCCATCATACATCGTTCATCATACACCGTTCATCATACATCGTTCATCGTACGTCGTTCATCATACATAGTTCATCATACACCGTTCAACATATATCGTACATATTACGTCGACCTTCATACATCATACGTCATACATCATACGTCATACGTCATACATCATACATCACACATCATGCATCATACATCATTCATCATACATCATACATCATACATCTTGCATCATATATCATACACCATACATCATACATCATACATCGTTCATCGTTCATCATACATCGGTCATCATACATCGTTCATCGTACACCGTTCATCAGACACCTTTAATCATACATCGATCACCATCCATCGTGCATCATACTTCGTTCATTATAAATAGTTCATCATACATCGTTCATCATACACAGTTCATCATACACCGTTCATCGTACATCGTTCATCATACATCGTCCATCATACACCGTTCATCATAAATGGTTCATCATACATCGTTCATCATATATCGTCCACCATACACCGTTAATCATAAATCGTTAATCATACACCGTTCATCGTACATCGTTCATCATACATCGTCCATCATACACCGTACATCGTACATCGTTCATCATACATCGTCCATCGTACACCGTTAATCATACATGGTTCATCATACATCGTTCACCATACATCGTCCACCATACATAGTTCATCATACACCGTTCATCATACATCGTTCATCGTACGTCGTCCATCATACATGGTTCATCATACACCGTTCATTGTGTAACGATCATCATACATCGTTCATCATACATCGATCATCATACATCGTTCATCATACATTGTCCACCATACATCGTTCGTCATACACCGTTCATCATTCATCGTTCATCGTACGTCGTCCATCATACATCGTCCATCATACACCGTTCAACATATATCGTTAATCATTCATCGTCCTTCATACCTCATACGTCATACATCCTACATCGTACATCATACATCATACATCATACATCATACATCAGGCATCATACATCATACATCATACATTTTACATTATATATCATGCTCCATACATCAGACATCTTACATCGTACATCGTCCATCATACATCGGTCATCGTAAATCGTTCTTCATACATCGTGCATCAGACACCTTTAGTCATACATCGTACATTATTCATCGTTTAACATACATCGTTCTTCACATATCGTTCATCATACATCGTTCATCACGCATCGTTCATCATACATCGCTATTCATACATCGTTCACCATACATCTTTCATCATACACCGTTCATCATTCATCGTCAATCATACATCGTTCATTGTTCATCGTTCATAATAATTCGTTCATATTATATCGTTCATCATACAACAAACATCATACTGCATGCAACGTTCATCGGTCATCATACAACGTTCATAATACATCGTTCATCATACATTGTTCATCATACACCGTTCATCATACATCGTTCATCATACACCATAAGTCATAGATCATACATCATATATCATACATCATACCACTTACATCATACATCATTCAGCATACATCACATATCATACATTTAACATCATATATCATACACTACACATCATACATCATACATCGTCCATCTTTCATCATACATCGCTCATCAGCTACTTTAATCAAACATCGTACATAATTCATCGTTCATCATATATCGTTCATCACACATCGTTCATCATACATCGTTCATCATTAATCGTTCATAATACATCGTTCATCATACATCGTCCATCATACATGGATAATCATACATCGTTCGTCAAACATCGTTCATCATACATAGTTTATCGTATATCGTTCATTGTACATCATACATCATACATCATACATCATACATCATACATCGTTCATCATACATCGTTCATCATACATCGTTCATCTTACATCGTACTTCATACATCGTCCTTCATGCATCGTTCATCATACATCGTTCATCATGCATCGGTCCTCATATTTCGTCCATCACACATCGTTCATCTGACATCGTTCACCATAAACCGTTCATCATACTTCGTTCATCTTACATCGTTCGTCATACATCGATCATCATAAATCGTTCATCATACATCGTTCGTCATACATCGTTCATCACACATCGTCCATCATACATCGTAGATCAGACACCGTTCATCATTCATTGTTCATCATACATCGTACATCGGTCATCGTTCTTCATACCTCGTTCATCTTATATCGTTCATCATACAACAGACATCATACAGCATGCAACTTTCATCGGTCATCATACATCGTTCGTCATTCATCGTTCATCATACATATTTCATCACACATCGTACATCATACATCGGTCGCACACATCGTCCGTCTTACAACGCTCATCATATATCGTTCATCATACATCGTTCATCATACATTGTCCATCATACATCGTTCATAATGCATCGTTCATCATACATCGTCCATCATACATCGTACATCGGTAATCGTTCTTCATACATCGTTCATCTTGTATCGCTCATCATACGACATACATCATACAGCATGCAACGTCCATCGGTCATCATACATCGTTCGTCATACATCGTTCATCATACATCGTACATCACACATCGTACATCATACATCGGTCTCACACATCGTTCGTCATACATCGCTCATCATACATCGTTCATCATACATCGTTCATCATACATTGTCCATCATACATCGTTCATCATACACCGTTCATCGTTCATCGTTCATCGTACGCCGTCCATCATACATCGTTCATCATACACCGTTCAACATTTATCGTTTATCATACATCGTCCTTCATACCTCATACGTCATACATCCTACATCATACATCATACATCATACATCATACATCAGGCATCATACATCATACATCATACATCTTACATCATATATCATGCTCCATACATCAGACATCATACATCGTACACCGTTCATCATACATCGGTCGTCTTAAATCTTTCTTCATACATCGGGCATCAGACACCTTTAATCATACATCGTACATCATTCATCGATCAACATACATCGTTCTTCATATACCGTTCATCATACATCGTTCATCACGCATCGTTCTTCATACATCGCTATTCATACATGACTCACCATACATCTTTCATTATACACCGTTCATCATTCATCGTCCATCATACATCGTCCATCATACATCGTTCATCATACACCGTTCATCATACATCGTTCATCATACATCGTACATCGGTCATCGTTCTTCATTCATCGCTCATCTTAAATCTTACATCATACAACATACATCATACAGCATGCAACGTTCATTGGTCATTTTACATCGTTCGTCATACATCGTTCATCATACATCGTACATCATACATCATACATCATACATCATACATCATACATCATCCATCATACATCATACATCATACATTTTACATGATATATCACACACCATACCTCATATATCATACATCGTTCATCGTTCATCATACATCGGTCAACATGCATCGGTCATCATACATTGTTCATCATACATCGATCATCATACATCGTTCATCATAAATCGTTCATCATACATCGTTCGTCATCCATCGTTCTTCATGCGCCGTTCATCATGCGTTGTTCATCTTACTTCGTACATCGTTCATCGTCTATTATACATCTTTCATCTTATATCGTTCATCATACAACATACATCATACAGCATGCAAAGTTCATCGGTAGTCATACATCGATCATCATACATCGCTCACCATACCTCATTCATCGTACATCACAAATCATTCATCATACATCGTACATCATACAACATACATCATTCATCATACATCATACATCATACATCCTACCTCATATATCATACTCCACACATCATACATCATTCATCGTTCATCATTCATCACATATCGGTCATCATAAATCGTTCGACATATATCGTTAATCATACATCGTTCATCATACATCGTCCATCATACCTCATACCTCATACATCCTACATCATACATCATATATCAGACATCATACATCATGCATCATACATCATACATCATACATCTTACATCTTACATCATATATCATATACCATACGTCATTCATCATACATCGTTCATCGTTCATCATACATCTGTCAACATACGTCGTTCATCATACATCGTACATCGTACTTCGTTCATCATCCATTACGCATTATATACCATGCATCATACATCATGCATCATACAGCATACATCATACGTTATACATCATACATCATACATCATACACCATACATCATACCTCATACGTCATTCATCATACATCGTTGATCATACATCGTTCATCACACATCATACATCATATATCGACCATCATACATCGTACATCGTCCTTCGTTCGTCATACATCGTTCATCTTCAATCGTTCATCATACAACATTCATCGTAGCGCATACAACGTACATCGGTCATCATACATCATACATCACACATCATACATCAAACATAATACATCATACATCATGTATCATACATCATACACCATAAATCGTTCATCACACATCGTTCATAATACATCGTTCATCATACATCGTTAATCATATATCGTACATAGTTCATCGTTCATCAAATATCTGTCATCACACATCGTTCACCATACAGCGTTCATCACACATCGTGCATCATACATCGATCATCATACATTGATCATCATATATCGTTCTTTATACATCGTTCATCATACATCGTACAGCATACTTAGTTCATCATACATCGTTCATCATACATCATACATAATACATCATACATCATTCATCATACATCATGCACCATACAGCCTATATCATACATCATACATGTTACATCATATATCATACATCATACAGCATACATCATACATTGTTCACCATTCATTGTTCATAATACTTCGTCCATGACACAACGTTCATTTTACATGGTTCATCATACATCGTTCATCATACATTGTTGAAAATAAATCGTTCATCATAAACCGTTAGTCATACATCGTACATCGTTCGTCGTTCATCATACATCGTTCATCATACATCGTTCATCATACCTTATACGTTATACATCCTACATCCTACATCATACATCATACATCACACATCATACATCATGCATCGTACATCATACATGTTACATCATATATCATACATCATACAGCATACATCATACATCGTTCATCGTTCATCATACATCGGTCATCATACATCGTACATCACACATCGTTCATCATACATCGTTCATCATACATCGTTCACCATAAATCGTTCATCATACATCGTCCATCATTCACCTTTCATCATACATCGTACATCGTACATCGTTCATCATACACTCTTCAGCATATATCGTTCATCATACATCGTTCATTATACCTCATACGTCATACATATTAAATCATATATAATACATCCTGCATCATACATCATACATCATATAGTATATATCATACATCATACATCACACATCCTACATCACACACAGTTCTTCATACGTCTCACATCATACATCATACATCATGCCTCATACATGTTTCATCATACATCGTTCATAATTCATCGTTCATGACACAACGTACATCACACATTGTGAATCATACATCGTTCACCATAGACCGGTTCATCATATATCGTTCATCGTACGTCGATCAGCATACATCGTTCATCATACATGGTTCATCATTCATCGCTCATCATACATCGTTCATCATACATCGTTCATCATGGATCGTTCATCATACATTGTACATCATACAGTGTTCATCTTACACCGTTCATCATACATCGTCCATCGTACGTCGTTCATCGTACATCGTTCATCATACACCCTTCAACATATATCGTTCATCATACATCGTTCATCATACCTCATACGTCATACTTATTAAATCATATATAATACATCATGCATCATACATCATACATCATATAATATACATCATACATCATACATCACACATCCTTCATCACACACAGTACCTCATACGTCACACATCATACATCATACATCATACCTCATACATGTTTCATCATACATCGTACATAATACATCGTTCATGACACAACGTACATCATACATTGTTCATCATGCATCGTTCACCATAAACCGGTTCATCATATATCGTTCATCGTACGTCGTTCATCATACATCGTTCATCATACACCGATCGACATATATCGTTCAGCATACATCGTTCATCATACCTCATACGTCAAACATCATACATCATACATCATACTTCATACACCATACATCATAAATAATGCATCATACATCTTACATCGTATATCATACATCGGTCATTATACATCGTTCATCATTCATCGTTCATCAGAAACCTTTAATCATACATCGTTTATCATTCGTCGATCATCATACGTCGTTCACAATAAATCGTTCATCATACATCATACATCACACATCATACAACTTATATCATATATCATACATCGGTCGTCATACATCGTTCTTCATACATCGTTCATCATCCGTCGTTCATCATTCATCGTTAACCATAAATCGTTCATCATACATCGTTCATCATTCATCGTTCATCATATGTCGTTCATCATATATCGTTCATCATACATCGTTCATCATGCATCGTTCATCATACATCATACATCATTCATCACATATCATACATCATAAATCTTACATCATACATCATACATCATACATCATACATCATACATCGTTCATCGTTCACAATACAACGGTCATAATACATCGTTCATCATACATCGTTCATCATACGTCGTTCATCATATAACGTTCATCATACACTGTTCATCATACACCGTTCATCGTACGTCGTTCATCATACATCGTTCATCATTCACCGTTCAACATATATCGTCCATCATACATTGTTCACCATACACCGTCCATCATACCTCAAACATCATACGTCCTACATCATACACCATACATCATACATCATACATCATACATCATACATCATACATCATACATCTTACATCATATATCCTGCACCATACATCATACATCATTCATCGTTCATCATATATCGGTCATCATACATCGTCCATCATACATCGTTCCTCAGAAACCTTTAATCATACATCGTTCATTATTCATCGTTCAACATACATAGTTCGTCATAAATACTGCATCATACATCGTTCATCATACATCGTCCATCATACCTCATACATCATACATCCTACATCATACACCATACATCATACATCATACATCATACATCATACATCATACATCTTTCATCATATATCATACACCATACATCATACATCACACATCGTTCATCGTTCATCATATATCGGTCATCATATATCGTTCATCATACATCGTTCATCAGACACATTTGATCATACATCGATCACCATCCATTGATCGTCATACGTCGTACATCATACAACATACATCATACATCACACATGTTCATCGTTCATCATACCTTATACATCATACATCATACATCATACATCAAACGTCATGCAGCATACATCATGCATCATATATCATACATCATACATCATTCAACATACTTCATACCTCATACATCGTTCATCATACATGGTCTAGCGCGAATCGCTCATCACACAACGTTCATCATTCATCGCTCGTCATACATCGTACATCATATATCGTTCATCGTCCATCGTTCATAATATATCGGTCATCACACATCGTTCATCATACATCGTTCATCGTACATCGTACATCATACATCGATCACCATACATCGTTCATCATACATCGTTCATCATACGTTGTTCATCATACATCGTTTATAATACATCGTCCACAATACATCGTTCATCATACATCGTTCATTATGAATAATACATCATACATCATACATCACACGACCCACATCGATCATCATACACCGTCCATCATACATCGATCATCATACGTCATACATCATACACCATACATTATACATCATAAGTCATACATCATGCATCATACATATTACATCATATATCATTTGCATACATCATACATCATACATCGTTCATCGTTCATCATACATCGGTCATCATACATCGTTCATCATACATCGTTCATCATTCATTGTTCATCATACATCGTTCATCATATATCGTTCATCATACATCGTTCATCATGCATCGTTCATCATACATCGTTCATCATACGCCGTCCATCATATATCGTTCATCGTACGTCGTTCATCATATATCGTTCATCATACACCGTTCAACATATATCGTTCATCATACATCGTTCATCACGCATCGTCCATCATACATCGGTCATCACACATCGTTCATCATACATCATGCATCATGCATCATACATCATACATCATACATCTTGCATCATACATCGTACACCATACATCATACATCATACATCGTTCATCGTTCACCATACATCCGTCATCATACATCGTTCATCATGCATCGCTCACCAGACACCTTTAGTCATACATCGTTCATCAGTCATCGTTCATCATACATCGTTCATTATAACTCGTTCATCATACTCCATTCATCATACATCGTTCATCATACATAGTACATCCTTCATCATTCATCATACATCGTTCATATAATATCGTTCATCATACAGCATACATCATACAGCATGCAACGTTCATCGTTCATCATACACCGCCCATCAGTCTACTTTAATCAAACATCGTCCATCATCGATCGTTCATCATCCATCGTTCATCACACATCGTTCATCATCAATCGTTCATCATACATCGTTCATCATACATCGTTCATCATACATCGTTCATCACAAATAGATCATAATACATCGTTCATAAAAATCGTTCATCATACATCGCTCATCACTCATCGTACATCATACATCGTTCATCGTACAACGTACATCACACTTCGATCTCCATACATCGTTCATCATACACCGTCCATCATATATCGTACATCGTACGTCGTTCATCATATATCGTTCATCATACACCGTTCAACATATATCGTTCATCATACTTCGTTCATCACGCATCGTCCATCATACATCGGTCATCACACATCGTTCATCATACATCATACATCATGCATCATACATCATACATCATACATCTTACATCATACATCGTACACCATACATCATACATCATACATCGTTCATCGTTCACCATATATCCGTCATCATACATCCTTCATCATACATCGCCCACCAGACACCATTAGTGATACATCGGTCATCAGGCATCGTTCATCATACATCGTTCATTATAAATCGTTCATCATACTCCGTTCATCATACATCGTTCATCATACATCGAACATCCTTCATCATTCATCATACATCGTTCATATAATATCGTTCATCATACAGCATACATCATACAGCATGCAACGTTCATCGTTCATCATAGATCGCCCGTCAGTCTACTTTAATCAAACATCGTCCATCATCGATCGTTCATCATCCATCGTTCATCATACATCGTTCACCATTAATCGTTCATCACACGTCGTTCATCACAAATAGATCATAATATATCGTTCATCAAAATCGTACATCATACATCGCTCATCACACATCGTTCATCATACATCGTTCATCGTACATCGTACATCACACATCGATCTCCATACATCGTTCATCATACATCGGACATCATACATCGTCCATCACACATCGATCATCATACATCGTTCATCATAGATCGTTCATCATACATCGTTCGTCATACATCGTCCATCATACACCGTTCATCATACATCGTTCATCATACACCGTTCATCATAAATCGTTCATCATACATCGTAAATCGGTCATCGTACTTCATACATCGCTCATCTTAGATCTTTCATCATACAACATACATCATACATCATGCAACATTCATTGGTCATCATACATCGTTCGTCATACATCGATCATCATACATCATACATCATACATCATACATCATACATCATACATCATACATCATCCATCATACATCATACATCATACATTTTACATCATATATCACACACCATACCTCATATATAATACATCGTTCATCGTTTCATCATACATCGGTCAACATACATCGGTCATCATACATTGTTCATCATACATCGATCATCATACATCGTTCATCATAAATCGTTCATCATACATCGTTCGTCATACATCGTTCATCATACATCGTCCATCATACATCGTTCATCATACACCGTTCATCATACATCGTTCATCATACATCGTACATCGGTCATCGTACTTCATACATCGTTCATTTTATATCGTTCATCATACAACACACATCATACAGCAGGCAACGTTCATCGGTCATCATACATCGTTCGTCATACATCGTTCATTATACATCGTACATCACACATCGTACATCATACATCGGTCTCACAAATCGTTCATCATACATCGCTCATGATACATCGTTCATCATATATCGTTCATCATACATTGTCCATCATACATTGTCCATCATACATCGTTCATCATAAACCGTTCATCATACATCGTTCATCATACATCGTCCACCATACATCGTACATCATACATCGTTCACCATACATCGTCCATCATACATCATAAGTCATGCATCATACATCATACATCATGCACAATGCATCATACATCATAAATCATGCATCATACATCATACATCATACATCACACATCGCTCATCATACACCGCTCTTCATACACAGTACATCATGCTTCGTACATCACACAATATACATCACACATCATATATTTTCATCGTTCAACGTCCATCATACATCATACATCATACATCATACATCAAAAATCATGCTGCACACATCATGCATCATACATCATACATCATACATCTTGCATCATACATCATACATCATACATCTTGCATCATATATCATACACCATACATCATACATCATACATCGTTCATCGTTCATCATACATCAGTCATCAATCATCGTTCATCGTACACCGTTCATCAGACACCTTTAATCATACATCGATCACCATCCATCGTACATCATACTTCGTTCTTCATAAATCGTTCATCATACATCGTTCATCATACATCGTTCATCATACACCGTTCATCGTACATCGTTCATCATACATCGTCCATCATACACCGTTCATCATACATGGTTCGTCATACATCGTTCATCATACATCGTCCACCATACACCGTTAATCATTTATCGTTCATCATACATCGTTCATCATACATCGTCCATCATACATCGTTCATCATACACCGTTCATCATACATCGTTCATCATACACCGTTCATCAGACACCTTTAATCATACATCGATCACCATCCATCGTCCATCATACTTCGTTCATCATAAATCGTTCATCATACATCGTTCATCATACATCGTTCATCATACACCGTTCATCGTACATCGTTCATCATACATCGTCCATCATACACCGTTCATCATTCATGGTTCATCATGCATCGTTCATCATACATCGTCCACCATACACTGTTAATCATAAATCGTTCATCATACATCGTTCATCATACTTCGTCCATCATACATCGTTCATTGTATAACGGTCATCATACATCGTTCATCAAACATCGTTCATCATCCATCATACATCATATATAATTCATCATACATCATGCATCATTCAGCATACATCATACATCATACATCATACATCATACATCATACATCATACATCATACCTCATACATCGTACATCATACATCGTCCATCACACATCGTTATTCATACATGGTTCATCATACATCGTTCATCATACATCGTGCATCAGACACATTTAGTCATACATCGTACATCATTCATCGCTCAACATACATCGTTCTTCATATATCGTTCATCATACATCGTTCATCACGCATCGTTCATCATACATCGCCATTCATACATCGTTCTCCATACATCTTTCATCACACACCGTTCATCATCCATCGTCAATCATACATCGTTCATTGTCCATCGTTCATCAAAATTCGTTCATATTATATCGTTCATCATACAACAAACATCATACAGCATGCAACGTTCATCGGTCATCATACAACATTCATAATACATCGTTCACTATTCATCGTTCATCATACACCGTTCATCGTTCATCGTCCATCATACACCATAATATATACATCATACATCATACGTCAACCATAATGCAGCATACATAATACATCATGCATCATACATCATACGTTATACATCATACATCATACATCATACATCATACATCATACCTCATACGTCAAACGTCATTCATCATACATCGTTGGTCATACATCGTTCATCACACATCATTCATCATACATGGTACATCGTACTTCGTTCATCATCCATTACCCATTACATACCATGCATCATACATCATGCATCATACAGCATACATCATACGTTATACATCATACATCATACATCATACATCATACATCGCTCATCGTTCATCATACATCTGTCATCATACATCGTTCATCATACATGGTACATCGTACTTCGTTCATCATCCATTACCCATTATATACCATGCATCATACATCATGCATCATACAGCATACATCATACGTTATACATCATACATCATACATCATACATCATACATCATACCTCATACGTCATTCATCATACATCGTTGGTCATACATCGTTCATCACACATCATTCATCATCTATCGATCATCATACATCGTACATCGCCCTTCGTTCGTCATACATCGTTCATCTTCAATCGTTCATCATACAACATCCATCGTAGCGCATACAACGTACATCGGTCATCATACATCATACATCACACATCATACATCAAACATAATGCATCATACATCATGTATCATACATCATACATCATAAATCGTCCATCACACATCGTTCATAATACATCGTTCATCATACATCGTAAATCATATATCGTACATATTACATCGTTCATCAAATATCTGTCATCACACATCGTTCATCATACAGCGTTCATCACACATCGTGCATCATACATCGATCATCATACATCGATCATCATACATCGTTCATTATACATCGTTCATCATACATCGTTCATCATACTTAGTTCATCATACATCGTTCATCATACATCATACATAATACATCATACATCATTCATCATACATCATACACCGTATCATACACCGTCCATCATATATCGTTCATCGTACGTCGTTCATCATATATCGTTCATCATACACCGTTCAACATATATCGTTCATCATACATCGTTCATCACGCATCTTCCATCATACATCGGTCATCACACATCGTTCATCATACATCATACATCATGCATCACACATCATACATCATACATCTTGCATCATACATCGTACACCATACGTCATACATCATACATCGTTCATCGTTCACCATACATCCGTCATCATACATCGTTCATCTTGCATCGCCCACCAGACACCTTTAGTCCTACATCGTTCATCAGTCATCGTTCATCATACATCGTTCTTTATAAATCGTTCATCATACTCCGTTCATCATACATCGTTCATCATACATCGTATATCCTTCATCATTCATCATACATCGTTCATATAATATCGTTCATCATACAGCATACATCATACAGCATGCAACGTCCATCGTTCATCATACACCGCCCATCAGTCTACTTTAATCAAACATCGTCCATCATCGATCGTTCATCATCCATCGTTCATCACACATCGTTCATCATCAATCGTTCATCATACATCGTTCATCATACATCGTTCATCATACATCGTTCATCACAAATAGATCATAAAACATCGTTCATCGAAATCGTTCATCATACATCGCTCATCACACATCGTTCATCATACATCGTTCATCGCACAACGTACATCACACTTCGATCTCCATACATCGTTCATCATACATCGTTCATCATAAGTTGTCCTTCATACATCGTTCATCATACATAGTCCACAATACATCGTTCATCATACATCGTCCATTATGCATCATGCATCATGCATCATACGGTATACATCATACATCATACATCATACGACACACATCGTTCATCATACACCGTTCATCATACATCGTTCATCACACGTCATACATCATATATCGTACATCATACATCATACATCATTCATCATATATCATACATCATACATCTTACATCATATATCGTACATCATACATCATACATCATACATCGTTCATCGTTCACAATACAACGGCCATCATACATCGTTCATCATACATCGTTCATCATACGTTGTTCATCATATAACGTTCATCATACACCGTTCATCATACATCGTTCATCGTACGTCGTTCATCATACATCGTTCATCATACACCTTTCAACATATATCGTCCATCATACATCGTTCATCATACACCGGCCATCATACCTCATACATCATTCGTCCTACATCATACACCATACATCATACATCATACATCATAAATCATACATCATACATAATGCACCATACAGCATATATCATACATCATACATCATACGACACACATCGTTCATAATACACCTTTCATCATATATCGTTCTTCATACGTCAAACATCATGCATCATACATCATTCATCATACATCATACATCATACATCATACATCATACATATTACATCATACATCATACATCATACAGCATACATCATACATCGTTCATCGTTCATCATACAACGGTCATCATACATCGTTCATCATACATGGTTCATCATACGTCATACATCATACATCAAACATCATACCTGATACATATTTCATCATACATCGTTCATAATCCATCGTTCATGACACAACGTTCATCATACATGGTTCATCATACATCGTTCATCATACATTGTTCATAATACATCGTTCATCATACACCGTCCATCATACATCCTTCATCGTAGGTCGTTCATCATACATCGTTCATCATACACGGTTCAACACATATCGTTCATCATACATCGTTCATCATACCTCATACGTCATACATCCTACATCATACATCATACTACATACATCATACATCATACATCATGGATCATACATCATACATCATGCATGTTACATCATATATCATACATCATTCAGCATACATCATACATCGTTCATCGTTCATCATACATCGGTCTTCATACATCGTACACCATACACCGTTGTTCATACCACGTTCATCGTACAACTTTAATCATACATCGTTCATCATACACCGTTCAACACACATCGTTCATCATACATCGTTCAAAATACATAGTACATCATACGTCATACATCACACATCAAGCATCATACATCATGCATCATACAGCATACATAATGCATCATACATCATACATCACAATTCGTTCATTATATACCGTTCGTCATACAACGTTCATCATACACCGTCCATCATACATCGGTCGTCATACATCGTTCGTAATACATCGTTCATTATAAATCGTTCATCATGCGTCGTTCATCATTCATAATTCATCATGCACCGTTCATCATACATCATAAGTCATACATCATACATCATACATCATACATCATACATCACTCTTCATACATCCTTCATCACACATCGTTAATCACACATCGGTCATCACATATCGTTCACCATACATCGTTCATCATACATCGTCCATCATACATTGTACATCATATATCGTTCATCATACACCGTTCGTCATACATCGTTCATCGTACGTCGTTCATCGTAAATCGTTCATCATTCACTGTTCAACATATATCGTTCATCACACACCGTTCGTCATACATCGTTCAGCGTACATCGTTCATCATCCGTCGATCATCATATATCGTTCACCATATATCGTTCATCATACATCGTTCATCACACGTCGTTCATCATACATCGTTCATCATACGTCGTTCATCATACATCGTTCATCATGCATCGTTCATCATACTTCGTTCATCATACACCGTCCATCATACATCGTTCATCGTACACCGTTCAACATATATCGTTCATCATACATCGTTCATCATGCATCGCCCATCATACATCGGTCATCACACATCGTTCATCATACATCATACATCATGCATCATACATCATACATCATACTTATTACATCATACATCGTACACCATACATCTTATATCACACATCGTTCATCGTTCACAAATATCCGTCATCATACATCGTCCATCATACATCGCCCACCAGACACCTTTAGTTATACATCGTTCATCATTCATCGTTCATCATACGTCGTTCGTTACAAATCGTCCATCACACTCCGTTCATCATACATCGTTCATCATACATCGTACATCCTTCATCATTCATCATACATCGTTCATATAATATCGTTCATCATACAGCATACATCATACAGCATGCAACGTTGATCGTTCATCATACATCGTCATCAGTCTACTTTAATCAAACATCATCCCTCATCGATCGTTCATCATCCATCGTTCATCATACATCGTTCATCATTGATCGTTCATCATACATCGTTCATCATACATCGTTCATCACAAATAGATCATAATACATCGTTCATCAAAATCGTACATCATACATCGCTCATCACACATCGTTCATCACACGTCGTCCATCACACATCGGTCAGCACACATCGTTCACCATACATCGTTCATCATACATCGACCATCATAAATTGTACATCATATATCGTTCATCATACACCGTTCATCATACATCGTTCATCATATGCCGTTCATCTTACATCGTTCATCAGAGACCTCTAATCATACATCGATCACCATCCATCGTTCATCATATATCGTTCTTCATTAATCGTTCATCACACATCGTTCATCATACATCGTTCATCATACACCGTTCATCATACATCGTTCATGATACATCTTCCATAACACATCGTTCATCGTACGTCGTTCATCATACATCGTACATCATATACCGTTCAAAATATGTCATTCATCACACATCGTTCATCATACATCGTTCATCATACATCGTTCATTATGCATCATACATCATGCATCATACAGCATACATCATACATCGAACATCTTACGACACACATCGTTCATCATACACCGTTCTTCATACATCGTTTATCATACGTCATACATCATACATCATACATCATACATCATACATCATACATCATATATCATACACCATACATCATACATCATACATCGTTCATCGTTCATTATACATCGTCCATTAGACTACTTTAATCAAACATCGTGCATCATCCATCGTTCATCATCCATCGCTCATCATACATCTTTCATCATTAATCGTTCATCATACATCGTTCATCATACATAGTTCATCTTACCCCGTTCATCATACATCGTCCATCGTACATCATACATCATACATCATTCATCATACATCATACATCGTTCATCATACATCGTTCATCATACATCGTTCATCGTACATCGTTCATCATACACCGTTCTTCATACACAGTTCATCATACTTTGTTCATCATACATCGTTCATCATACATCGTTCATCATGCGTCGTTCATCATACATCGTTCATGTTACACGGTTCATCATACATCGTTCTTCGTACGTCGTTCATCATACATCGTTCATCATACACCGATCAACATATATCGTTCATCATACACCGTCCATCATACCTCACACTTCATACATCATACATCATACATCATACATCATACATCATTCATCATACATCATACATCTTACATCATATATCATACACCATACATCATACATCATACATCGTTCATCGTTCATCATACATCGGTCATCATACATCGTTTATCATACATCGTCCATCAGAAACCTTTAATCATATATCGTCCATCATCCGTCGTTCATCATACATCGTTCACCATAAATCGTCCATCATACATCGTTCGACATTCATCGTTCATCATACATCGTTCATCATACATCGTTCATCATGCGTCGTTCATCATATATCGTTCATGTTACACGGTCCATCATACATCGATCACCATACATCGTACATCATACATCGCTGATCATACAACATACATCATACATCATACATGCTCATCGTTATTCATACATTACACATAATACATCATACATCATACATCAAATATCATGCAGCATATATCATGCATCATATATCATACATCATACATCATTCAACATACATCATACCTCATACATCGTTCATCATACATGGTCTATCGTACACCGCTCATCACACATCGTTCATCATACATCGCTCTTCATACATCGTACATCATATATCGTTCATCGTTCATCGTTCATCATATATCGGTCATCACACATCGTTCATCATACATCGTCCATCATACATCGTACATCATACATCGGTCACCATACATCGTACATCATACATCGTTCATCATACGTTGTTCATCATACATCGTTCATAATACATCGTCCACAATACATCGTTCACCATACATCGTTCATTATGTGTCATACATCATGTATCATACAGCATACATCATACATCATACATCATACGACCCACACCGATCATCATACACCCTCAATCATACATCGATCATCATACGTCATACATCATACATCATACATCACACATGATACGTCATACATCATGCATCATACATCTTACATCACATATCATTTGCATACATCATACATCATACGTCGTTCATCGTTCACAATACATCGGTCATCATACAACGTTCATCATACATCGTTCATCATACGTTGTTCATAATATATCGTTCATCATACACCGTTCATCATACATCGTTAATCATATATCGTAAATAGTTCATCGTTCATCATATATCTGTCATCACTCATCGTCCATCATACAGCGTTTATCAGACATCGTGCATCATACATCGATCATCATACATCGTTCATTACACATCGTTCATCATACATCGTTCATCATACTTATCTCATCATACATCGTTCATCATACATCATACAACATACATCATACATCATGCACCATACAGCATATATCATACACCATACATCAAACGACACACATCGTTCATAACACACTTTTCATCATATATCGTTCATCATACGTCAAACATCATACATCATTCTTCATACATCATACATCATACATCATGCATCATACATGTTACATCATATATCATACATCATACAGCATACATCATACATCGTTCATCGTTCATCATACAACGGTCATTATACATCGTTCATCATACATGGTTCATCATACGACATACATCATACATCCTACACAATACATCATACATCATGCATCATACATCATGCATCATACATCGATCATCATACATCGATCATCATACATCGATCATTATACATCGTTCAACATACATCGTTCACCATACTTAGTTCATCATACATCGTTCATCATACATCATACATAATACATCATACATCATTCATCATACATCATGCACCATACAGCCTATATCATACATCATACATGTTACATGATATATCATACATCATACAGCATACATCATACATTGTTCATCATCCATTGTTCATAATACTTCGTCCATGACACAACATTCATTTTACGTGGTTCATCATACATCGTTCATCATACATTGTTGATAATAAATCGTTCATCATAAACCGTTAGTCATACATCGTACATCGTTCTTCGTTCATCATACATCGTTCATCATACATCGTTCATCATACCTCATACGTTATACATCCTACATCCTTTATCATACATCATACATCATACATCATACATCATGCATCATACATCATACATGTTACATCATATATCATACATCATACAGCATACATCATACATCGTTCATCGTTCATCATACATCGTTCATCATACATCGGACACCACACATCGTTCATCATACATCGTTCATCATACATCGTTCACCATAAATCGTTCATCATACATCGTCCATCATTCACGTTTCATCATACATCGTTCATCGTACATCGTTCATCATACACTCTTCAACATATATCGTTCATCATACATCGTTCATCATACCTCATACGTCATACATATTAAATCATATATAATACATCCTGCGTCATACATCATACATCATATAATATATATCATACATCATACATCACACATCCTTCATCACACACAGTTCTTCATACGTCTCACATCATACATCATACATCATACCTCATACATGTTTCATCATACATCTTTCATAATACATCGTTCATGACACAACGTACATCATACATTGTTAATCATACATCGTTCACCATAAACCGGTTCATCATATATCGTTCATCGTACGTCGATCATCATACATCGTTCATCATACATCGTTCATCATACACCGCTCATCATACATCGTTCATCATACATCGTTCATCATTCATCGTTCATCATGCATTGTACATCATACAGCGTTCATCATACACCGTTCATCATACATCGTTCATCGTACGTCGTTCATCGTACATCGTTCATCATATACTCTTCAACATATATCGTTCATCATACATCGTTCATCATACCTCATACGTCATTCTTATTAAATCATATATAATACATCATGCATCATACATCATACATCATATAACATACATCATACGTCATACATCACACATCCTTCATCACACACAGTACTTCATACGTCACACATCATACATCATACATCATACCTCATACATGTTTCATCATACATCGTTCATAATACATCGTTCATGACACAACGTATATCATACATTTTTCATCATGCATCGTTCACCATAAACCGGTTCATCAGATATCGTTCTTCGTACGTCGTTCATCATACATCGTTCATCATACACCGATCGACATATATCGTTCATCAAACATCGTTCATCATACCTCATACGTCAAACATCCTACATCATACATCATACATCATACACCATACATCATACATAATGGATCATACATCATACATCATACATCTTACATCGTATATCATACATCGGTCATTATACATCGTTCATCATTCATCGTTCATCACAAACCTTTAATCATACATCGTTCATCATACATCGTTCATCATACGTCGTTCACAATAAATCGTTCATCATACATCACACATCACACATCATACAACTTACATCATATATCATACATCGGGCATCATACATCGTTCTTCATACATCGTTCATTATCCGTCGTTCATCATACATCGTTAACCATAAATCGTTCATCATACATCGTTCATCATTCCTCGTTCATCATATATCGAACATCATACACCGTTCAACATATATCGTTCATCATACATCGTCCATCATACATCGGTCATCACACATCGTTCATCATACATCATACATCATGCATCATACATCATACATCATACATCGTTCATCATACATCGAACATCCTTCATCATTCATCATACATCGTTCATTATACATCGTCCATCATACCTCATACATCATACATCCTACATCATACACCATACATCATACATCATACATCATACATCATACATCATACATCATACATCATACATTTTTCATCATATATCATACACCATACATCATACATCATACATCGTTCATCGTTCATCATATATCGGTCATCATACATCGTTCATCATACATCGTTCATCAGACACCTTTGATCATACATCGATCACCATACATTGATCGTCATACATCGTACATCATACAACATACATCATACATCACACATGTTCATCGTTCATCATACCTTATACATCATACATCATACATCATACATCAAACATCATGCAGCATACATCATGCATCATATATCATACATCATACGTCATTCAACATACTTCATACCTCATACATCGTTCATCATACATGGTCTATCGTGCATCGCTCATCACACAACATTCATCATTCATCGCTCGTCATACATCGTACATCATATATCGTTCATCATTCATCGTTCATCATATATCGGTCATCACACATCGTTCATCATACATCGTTCATCGTACATCGTACATCATACATCGATCACCATACATCGTTCATCATACATCGTTCATCATACGTTGTTCATCATACATCGTTCATAATACATCGTCCACAATACATCGTTCATCATACATCGTTCATTATGAATAATACATCATACATCATGCATCATACGACCCACATCGATCATCATACACCGTCCATCATACATCGATCATCATACGTCATACATCATACACCATACATCAGACATCATAAGTCATACATCATGCATCATACATATTACATCATATATCATTTACATACAACATACATCATACATCGTTCATCGTTCATCATACATCGTTCATCATACATCGTTCATCATTCATCGTTCATCATACATCGTTCATCATATATCGTTCATCATACATCGTTCATCATGCATCGTTCATCATACATCGTTCATCATACACCGTCCATCATATATCGTTCATCGTACGTCGTTCATCATATATCGTTCATCATACACCGTTCAACATATATCGTTCATCATACATCGTTCATCACGCATCTTCCATCATACATCGGTCATCACACATCGTTCATCATACATCATACATCATGCATCATACATCATACATCATACATCTTGCATCATACATCGTACACCATACATCATACATCATACATCGTTCATCGTTCACCATATATCCGTCATCATACATCCTTCATCATGCATCGCCCACCAGACACCTTTAGTCCTACATAGTTCATCAGTCATCGTTCATCATACATCGTTCATTATAAATCGTTCATCATACTCCGTTCATCATACATCGTTAATCATACATCGTATATCCTTCATCATTCATCATACATCGTTCATATAATATCGTTCATCATACAGCATACATCATACAGCATGCAACGTCCATCGTTCATCATACACCGCCCATCAGTCTACTTTAATCAAACATCGTCCATCATCGATCGTTCATCTTCCATCGTTCATCACACATCGTTCATCATCAATCGTTCATCATACATCGTTCATCATACATCGTTCATCATACATCGTTCATCACAAATAGATCATAATACATCGTTCATCAAAATCGTTCATCATACATCGCTCATCACACATCGTTCATCATACATCGTTCATCGTACAACGTTCATCACACTTCGATCTCCATACATCGTTCATCATACATCGTTCATCATACGTTGTCCTTCATACATCGTTCATCATACATAGTCCACAATACATCGTTCATCATACATCGTCCATTATGCATCATGCATCATGCATCATACGGTATACATCATACATCATACATCATACGACACACATCGTTCATCATACACCGTTCATCATACATCGATCATCACACGTCATACATCATACATCGTACATCATACATCATACATCATTCATCATATATCATACATCATACATCTTACGTCATATATCGTACATCATACGTCATACATCATACATCGTTCATCGTTCACAATACAACGGTCATCATACATCGTTTTTCATACATCGTTCATCATACGTTGTTCATCATATAACGTTCATCATACACCGTTCATCATACATCGTTCATCGTACGTCGTTCATCATACATCGTTCATCATACACCTCTCAACATATATCGTCCATCATACATCGTTCATCATACACCGGCCATCATACCTCATACATCATACGTCCTACATCATACACCATACATCATACATCATACATCATAAATCATACATCATACATAATGCACCATACAGCATATATCATACATCATACATCATACGACACACATCGTTCATAATACACCTTTCATCATATATCGTTCTTCATACGTCAAACATCATGCATCATACATCATTCATCATACATCATACATCATACATCATACATCATACATATTACATCATACATCATACATCATACTGCATACATCATACATCGTTCATCGTTCATCATACAACGGTCATCATACATCGTTCATCATACATGGTTCATCATACGTCATACATCATACATCAAACATCATACCTGATACATATTTCATCATACATCGTTCATAATCCATCGTTCATGACACAACGTTCATCATACATGGTTCATCATACATCGTTCATCATACATTGTTCATAATACATCGTTCATCATACACCGCCCATCATACATCCTTCATCGTAGGTCGTTCATCATACATCGTTCATCATACACGGTTCAACACATATCGTTCATCATAAATCGTTCATTTTACATCGTACATCATACAACATACATCATATATCATAAATGTTCATCGTTCATCGTACATCATACATCATACATCATACATCAAACATCATGCAGCATACATCATGCATCATATATCATACATCACACATCATATATCATGCATCATTCCTCGTACATCCTCCATCATACATGGTCCGTCATACATTGTCCATCACACATCGTTCATCATAAATCGTCCATCATACCTCATACATCATACATCCTACATCATACATCGTACATCGTTCATCGTTCATCATACATCGGTCATCATACATCGTTCATCATACATCGTTCATCACACTTCGTTCATCATCCATTACTCATCATATACCATTCATCATACATCATGCATCATACAGCATACATCATACATTAAACATCATACATCATACATCATACATCATACATCATACATGATACCTCATACGTCGTTCATCATACATCGTTGATCATACATCGTTCATCACACATCGTTCATCATATATCGATCATCATACATCGTACATCGTTCTTCGTTCATCATACATCGTTCATCTTCTATCGTTCATCATACAACATACATCGTAGCGCATACAACGTACATCGGTCATCATACATCATACATCACACATCATATATCAAACATAATACATCATACATCATGTATCATATATCATACATCATACGTCGTCCTTCACACCTCGTTCATCATACATCGTTCATCATACATCGTTAATCATATATCGTACATAGTTCATCGTTCATCATATATCTGTCATCATACATCGTTCATCATACAGCGTTCATCACACATCGTGCATTATACATCGATCATAATACATCGTTCATTATTCATCGTGCATCATACATCGTTCGTCATACGTAGTTCATCATACTTCGATCATCATACATCATACATCATATATCATACATCATTCATCATACATCATGCTCCATAGAGCCTATATCATACATCATACATCATACGACACACATCGTTCATAATACACCTTTCATTATATATCGGTCATCATACGTCAAACATCATACATCATTCATCATACATCATACATCAAACAACATACATCATACATTTTACATCATATATCATACATCATACAGCATACATCATATATTGTTCATCATTCATTGTTAACAATACTTCGTTCATGACACAACGTTCATCATACATGGTTCATCATACACCGTTCGTCATACATCGTACATCGTTCGTCGTTCATCATACGTTGTTCATCATACATCGTTCATCATACCTAGTCCACAATACATCGTACATCATACATCGTCCATTATGCATCATACATCATGCATCATACGGCATACATCATACATCATACATCATAGGACACACATCGTTCATCATACACGGTTCATCATACTTCGTTCATCACACGTCATACATCATGCATCGTACATCATACATCATACATCATTCATTATATATCATACATCATACATCTTACATCATATATCATACATCATACATCATACATCATACATCATACATCGTTCATCGTTCACAATGCAACGGTCATCATACATCGTTCATCATACATCGTCCATCCTACGTTGTTCATCATATATCGTTCATCATACACCGTTCATAATACATCGTTCATCGTACGTCGTCCATCATACATCGTTCATCATACACCGTTCATCATATGTCGTCCATCATACATCGTTCATCATACATCGTCCATTATACCTCATAAATCATACATCCTACATCATACACCATACATCATACATAATACATCATACATCATACATCATACATCATACATCTTACATCATATATCATACACCATACATCATACATCATACATCGTTCATCGTTCACCATATATCGGTCATCATACGTCGTCCATCATACATCGTTCCTCAGAAACCTTTAATCATACATCGTTCATTATTCATCGTTCAACATACATAGTTCGTCATAAATCGTACATAATACATCGTTCATCTTACATCGTTCATCATACGTCGTTCATCATACATCGTTCGTCATACATCGTTCATCATGCGCCGTTCATCATGTGTCGTTCATCTTACATCGTACATCGTTCATCGTCTATTATACATCGTTCATCTTATATCAGTCATCATACAACATACGTCATACAGCATGCAAAGTTCATCGGTCGTCATACATCGATCATCATACATCGCTCATTATACCTCATGCATCATACATCACAAATCATTCATCATAAATCAAACATCATACAACACACATCATTCATCATACCTCATACATCATACATCTTACCTTATATATCATACACTATACACCATACATCATTCATCGTTCATCGTTCATCACACATGGGTCATCATAAATCGTTCATCATACATCGTTCATCAGACACTTTTGATCATACATCGATCACCATCCATCGTACATCATACATCGCTGATCATACAACACACATCATACGTCATACATGTTCATCGTTCTCCATACACTATACATCATACATCATACATAATACATCAAACATCATGCAGCATATATCATGCATCATATATCATACATCATACATCATTCAACATGCATCATACCTCATACATCGTTCATCATACATGGTCTATCGTACACCGCTCATCACACATCGTTCATCATACATCGCTCTTCATACATCGTACATCATATATCGTTCATCGTTCATCGTTCACCATATATCGGTCATCACACATCGTTCATCATACATCGTTCATCATACATCGTACATCATACATCGGTCACCATACATCGTACATCATACATCGTTCATCATACGTTGTTCATCATACATCGTTCATAGTACATCGTCCACAATACATCGTTCATCATACGTAGTTCATCATACTTCGTTCATCATACATCATACATCATATATCATACATCATTCATCATACATCATGCTCCATAGAGCCTATATCATACATCATGCATCATACGACACACATCGTTCATAATACACCTTTCATTATATATCGGTCATCATACGTCAAACATCATACATCATTCATCATACATCATACATCAAACAACATACATCATACATGTTACATCATATATCATACATTATACAGCATACATCATATATTGTTCATCATTCATTGTTCATAATACTTCGTTCATGACACAACGTTCATCATACATGGTTCATCATACACCGTTCGTCATACATCGTACATCGTTCGTCGATCATCATACGTTGTTCATCATACATCGTTCATCATACATAGTCCACAATACATCGTACATCATACATCGTCCATTATGCATCATACATCATGCATCATACGGCTTACATCATACATCATACATCATAGGACACAAATCGTTCATCATACACGGTTCATCATACTTCGTTCATCACACGTCATACATCATGCATCGTGCATCATACATCATACATCATTCATTATATATCATACATCATACATCTTACATCATATATCATACATCATACATCATACATCATACATCGTTCATCGTTCACAATGCAACGGTCATCATACATCGTTCATCATACATCGTTCATCCTACGTTGTTCAACATATATCGTTCATCATACACCGTTCATTATACATCGTTCATCGTACGTCGTCCATCATACATCGTTCTTCATACACCGTTCAACATATATCGTTCATCATACATCGTTCATCATGCATCGTTCATCGTACGTCGTTCATCATACATCGACCATCATGCATCGTCCATCAAACATCGTTCATCATACATCATCATCAAGAATCGTTCATCGTACATCATGCGTCATACATCATACATCATACATATTAATTCATATATCTTACACCGTACATCATACATCATATATCGTTCATCGTTCATAATACATCGTTCATCATACCTCGTTCATCAAACATCATACATCATACATCATACGTCATACATAATACATCATACACCATACATCATACATCATACATTATACATCATACATCATACATAATACATCATACATCGTCCATCACACATCGTGCATCGTACATCGTTCATCATACATCGTACATTTCACATCGTTCATCATACATAGTTCATCATACTTACTACATCACACATCGTTCATCATAGATCGGACATCACACATCGTTCATCACACATCGTTCATCATACATCGTCCATCATACATCATACATCGTTCATCGTTCATCCTACATCGTGCATCATACGTTGCTCATCATACATCGTTCATCATACACCGTCAATCATACATCGTTCATCGTACGTCGTTCATTATACATCGTTCGTCATATACCGTTCAACATATATCGTTCATCATACATCGTTCATCATACATCGTTCATCTACCTCATACATCATAAACCGTACATCATACATCATACATCATACATCATACATCATACATCATGCATCATACATCATACATCATACATATTGCGTCATATATCATACACCATACTTCATACATCATACATCGTTCATCGTTCATCCTACATCGGTCATCGTACATACTTCATCAAACATCGTTCATCATACACCGTTCAGCATGTATCGTTCATCTTACATCGTACATCGTTCATCGTCCATCACACATCGTTCATCACACATCGTTCATCACACATTGTTCATCGTACATTGTTCACCATAAATCGTACATCATACATCGATCTCCATACATCGTTCATCATACATCGTTCATCATAAGCTGTTCACCATACATCGCTCATCATACATCGTCCACAATACATCGTTCAAAATACATCGTTCACTATGCATCATACATCATGCACCATACTGCATACATCATACATCATACATCATACGACACACATCGTTCATCATACACAGTCCATCATACATCGTTCATCATGCATCGTTAATCATTCATCGTTCATCATGCACCGTTCATCATACATCATAAGTCATACATCATACATCATACATCATACATCGCTCATCATACATCGTTCATCACACATCGTTCATCACACACCGTCCATCATACATCGGTCGTCATACATCGTTCATAATACATCGTTCATCATACATCGTCCATCATGCATCGTTCATCATTCATCGTTCATCATGCACCGTTCATCATAAATCATAAGTCATACATCATACATCATACATCATACAACGCTCATCATATATCATATATCATACATCATACATCATACATCATTCATCATACATCACACATCTTACATCATATATCATACACCATACATCATACATCATTCATCTTTCATCGTTCATCATACATCGGTCATCATATATCGTTCACCATACATCGTCCGTCAGACACCTTTAATCATACATCTTTCATCATCCGTCGTTCATCATACATCGTTCACCATAAATCGTTCATCATACATCGCTCATCATACATCGTTCATCACACATCGTTCATCACACACCGTCCATTAAACATCGGTCGTCATACATCGTTCACAATACATCGTTCATCATACATCGTTCATCATGCATCGTTCTTCATTCATCGTTCATCATGCACCGTTCATCATACATCATATGTCATACATCATACATCATACATCATACAACGCTCATCATACATCGTTCATCACACATCGTTCATCACACATCGGTCATCACACATCGTTCACCATACATCGCTCATCATACATCGTCCATCATACCTCATACATCATACATCACACATCATATATCATATATCATACATCATTCATCATACGTCATTCTTCATACATCATGCATCTTACATCATATATCATACACCATACATCATTCATCATCCATCTTTCATCGTTCATCATAGTTCGGTCATCATACATCGTTCACCATACATCGTTCGTCAGACACCTTTAATCATACATCGTTCATCATCCGTCGTTCATCATACATCGTTCACCATAAATCGTTCATCATACATCGTTCATCATACATCGTTCATCATGCATCGTTCTTCATTCATCGTTCATCATGCACCGTTCATCATACATCATATGTCATACATCATACATCATACATCATACAACGCTCATCATACATCGTTCATCACACATCGTTCATCACACATCGGTCATCACACATCGTTCACCATACATCGCTCATCATACATCGTCCATCATACCTCATACATCATACATCACACATCATATATCATATATCATACATCATTCATCATACATCATTCATCATACATCATGCATCTTACATCATATATCATACACCATACATCATTCATCATTCATCTTACATCGTACATCGCTCATCGTCCATCATACATCGTTCATCATACATCGTTCATCATACATCGATCATCATACATCGTTCTCATACATCGTTTGTCATACATCGTTCATCATGCACCGTTCATCATGTGTCGTTCATCTTAAATCGTACATCGTTCATCGTTCATCATACATCGCCCATCATACACAGTTGAACATATACCGTCCATCATACATCGTTCATCACAACTCATACGTCATACATCCTACATCATACATCATAAATCATACATCATACATCATACATCATGCATCATACATCATACATCATACATCTAACATCATATATCATACATCGGTCATCATACATCGTTCTTCATACATCGCTCATCAGACACCTTTAATAATACATCGTTCATCATCCGTCGTTCATCATACATCGTCCACCATAAATCGTTCATCATACATCGTTCATCATTCATCGTTCATCATACATCGTTCATCATACTTCGTTCATCATACATCGTTCATCATACATCGTTCTTCATACATCGTCCATCACACATTGTTCATCATACATTGGTCATCACACATCGTACATAGTTCATCGTTCATCAAATATCTGTCATCATACATCGTTCATCATACAGCGTTCATCACACATCGTGCATTATACATCGATCATCATACATCGTTCATTATTCATCGTGCATCATACATCGTTCGTCATACGTAGTTCATCATACTTCGTTCATCATACATCATACATCATATATCATACATCATTCATCATACATCATGCTCCATAGAGCCTATATCATAAATCATACATCATACGACACACATCGTTCATAATACACCTTTCATTATATATCGGTCATCATACGTCAAACATCATACATCATTCATCATACATCATACATCAAACAACATACATCATACATTTTACATCATATATCATACATCATACAGCATACATCATATATTGTTCATCATTCATTGTTCATAATACTTCGTTCATGACACAACGTTCATCATACATGGTTCATCATACACCGTTCGTCATACATCGTACATCGTTCGTCGTTCATCATACGTTGTTCATCATACATCGTTCATCATACCTAGTCCACAATACATCGTACATCATACATCGTCCATTATGCATCATACATCATGCATCATACGGCATACATCATACATCATACATCATAGGACACACATCGTTCATCATACACGGTTCATCATACTTCGTTCATCACACGTCATACATCATGCATCGTACATCATACATCATTCATCATTCATTATATATCATACATCATACATCTTACATCATATATCATACATCATACATCATACATCATACATCGTTCATCGTTCACAATGCAACGGTCATCATACATCGTTCATCATACATCGTTCATCCTACGTTGTTCATCATATATCGTTCATCATACACCGTTCATTATACATCGTTCATCGTACGTCGTCCATCATACATCGTTCATCATACACCGTTCATCATATGTCGTCCATCATACATCGTTCATCATACATCGTCCATTATACCTCATAAATCATACATCCTACATCATACACCATACATCATACATAATACATCATACATCATACATCATACATCATACATCTTACATCATATATCATACACCATACATCATACATCATACATCGTTCATCGTTCTCCATATATCGGTCATCATACGTCGTCCATCATACATCGTTCCTCAGAAACCTTTAATCATACATCGTTCATTATTCATCGTTCAACATACATAGTTCGTCATAAATCGTACATAATACATCGTTCATCATACATCGTTCATCATACATCGTTCATCATACATCGTTCGTCATACATCGTTCATCATGCACCGTTCATCATGTGTCGTTCATCTTACATCGTACATCGTTCATCGTCTATTATACATCGTTCATCTTATATCAGTCATCATACAACATACGTCATACAGCATGCAAAGTTCATCGGTCGTCATACATCGATCATCATACATCGCTCATTATACCTCATGCATCATACATCACAAATCATTCATCATAAATCAAACATCATACAACACACATCATTCATCATACCTCATACATCATACATCTTACCTTATATATCATACACCATACACCATACATCATTCATCGTTCATCGTTCATCACACATGGGTCATCATAAATCGTTCATCATACATCGTTCATCAGACACTTTTGATCATACATCGATCACCATCCATCGTACATCATACATCGCTGATCATACAACATACATCATACGTCATACATGTTCATCGTTCTCCATACATTATACATCATACATCATACATCATACATCAAACATCATGCAGCATATATCATGCATCATATATCATACATCATACATCATTCAACATACATCATACCTCATACATCGTTCATCATACATGGTCTATCGTACTCCGCTCATCACACATCGTTCATCATACATCGCTCTTCATACATCGTTCATACATATATCGTTCATCGTTCATCGTTCATCATATATCGGTCATCACACATCGTTCATCATACATCGTTCATCATACATCGTACATCATACATCGGTCACCATACATCGTACATCATACATCGTTCATCATACGTTGTTCATCATACATCGTTCATAATACATCGTCCACAATACATCGTTCATCATACATCGTTCATTATGAGTCATACATCATGTATCATACAGCATACATCATACATCATACATCATACGACCCACATCGACCATCATACACCCTCAATCACACATCGATCATCATACGTCATACATCATACATCATACATCATACATCATACGTCATACATCATGCATCATACACATTACATCATATATCATTTACATACATCACACATCATACATCGTTCATCGTTCACAATACATCTGTCATCATACAACGTTCATCATACATCGTTCATCATACGTTGTTCATCATATATCTTTCATCATACATCGTACATCATACATCGGTCACCATACATCGTACATCATACATCGTTCATCATACGTTGTTCATCATACATCGTTCATAATACATCGTCCACAATACATCGTTCATCATACATCGTTCATTATGAATCATACATCATGCATCATACAGCATACATCATACATCATACATCATACGACCCACATCGATCATCATACACCCTCAATCATACATCGATCATCATACGTCATACATCATACATCATACATCATACATCATACATCATACGTCGTATATCATGAATCATACATCTTACATCATATATCATTTACATACATCATACATCATACATCGTTCATCGTTCACGATACATCGGTCATCATACAACGTTCATCATACATCGTTCATCATACTTTGTTCATAATATATCGTTCATCACACACCGTTCATCATACATCGTTAATCATATATCGTAAATAGTTCATCGTTCATCATACATCTGTCATCAATCATCGCCCATCATACAACGTTCATCAGACATCGTGCATCATACATCGATCATAATACATCGTTCATTACACATCGTTCATCATACATCGTTCATCATACTTGTCTCATCACACATCGTTCATCATACATCATACAACATACATCATACATCATGCACCAAACAGCATATATCATACACCACACATCATACGACACACATCGTTCATAATACTCCTTTCATCATATATCGTTCTTCATACGTCAAACATCATACATCATTCTTCATACATCATACATCATACATCATACATCATACATGTTACATCATATATCATACATGATACAGCATACATCATACATCGTTCATCGTTCATCGTTCATCATACGTGGTTCATCATACGACATACATCATACATCCTACACAATACATCATACGTCATGCATCATACATCATGCATCATACATCAAACATCATACATCACATATCATACATCATACATCATACATCACACATCGTTCATCATACCTCGTTCATCACACACCGTCCATCATACATCGGTCGTCATACATCGTTCATAATACATCGTTCATCATACATCGTTCATCATGCATCGTTCATCATTCACAGTTCATCATGCACCGTTCATCATACATCATAAGTCATACATCATACATCATACATCATACATCGCACATCGTACATCGTTCATCACACGTCGTCCATCACACATCGGTCAGCACACATCGTTCACCATACATCGTTCATCATACATCGACCATCATAAATTGTACATCATATATCGTTCATCATACACCGTTCCTCATACATCGTTCATCGTACGTCGTTCATCGTACATCGTTCATCATACACTGTTCAACATATATCGTTCATCATACATCGTTCATCATACCTCATGCGTCATACATCCTACATCATACATCATACATCATGCATCATACATCATACATCATATATCATACATCATACATCATACATCACACATCCTTCATTATACACCGTTCACACATCATAAATCATATATCATACCTAATACATATTTCATCATACATCGTTCATAATACGTCGTTCATGACACAACGTTCATCATACATCGTTCATCATACATCGTAAATCATACATTCTTCATCATATATCGTTCACCATACACCGTTCATCATACATCGTTCATCGTACGTCGTTTATCGTACATCGTTCGTCATACACCGTTCAACATATATCGCTCATCATACATCGTTCATCATACTTCATACGTCATACAACCTACATCATACATCATACATCATACATCATACATCATACATCATGCATCATACATCATACATCATACATCTTACACCATATATCATACATCGGTCATCATACATCGTTCTTCATATATCGTTCATCAGGCACCTTTAATCATACATCGAGCATCATCCGTCGATCATTATACATCGTTCATCATACATCGTTCATCATACGCCGTTCATCTTACATCGTTCATCAGAAACCTCTAATCTTACATCGATCACCATCCATCGTTCATCATATATCGTTCTTCATTAATCGTTCATCACACATCGTTCATCAAACACCGTTCATCATACATCGTTCATGATACATCTTCCATAACACATCGTTCATCGTACGTCGTTCATCATACATCGTAAATCATATACCGTTCAAAATATGTCATTCATCACACATCGTTCATCATACATCGTTCATCATACATCGTTCATTATGCAACATACATCATGCATCATACAGCATACATCATACATCGAACATCTTACGACACACATCGTTCATCATACACCGTTCTTCATACATCGTTTATAATACGTCATACATAATACATCATACATCGCACATCATACATTACACATCATACACCACACACCACACATCACACATCACACATCATTCATTATACATCATACATCATACATCATGCATCGTGCATCATACACCATACATCATCCGTCATAGATCATACATCACACATCATACATCGTTCATCGTTCATCTTACATCGGTCATCGTTTATCATACATCATACAGCATACATCATACATCATACATCATACACCATACATCATACATCATACATCATAAATCATACATAATACATCTTAAACCATACATCATACATTACACATAAGACATAATAAATCATACACCATACATCATACATCATTCATCATACATCACACATCTAACATCGTTCATAATATATCATACATCATTCATCATACATCATACATAGTTCATCGTACGTCTTTCATCCTGCATCATTCATCATACATGATACAACATACATCAAATATCACACATTGTACATCATACATTATACATCTCACACCATACATCATACAATACACATAAGACGTCATATATCATAAATCATACATCATACATCATTCATCATACATCATACATCATACATCGTTCATAATACATCGTCCATCATACGTCATACATCATACATCATACATCATACATCATAAGTCATAAATCGTTCATCATACATCATCCATCATACGTCACGCATCATACATCATACATCATACATAGTTCATCGTTCATCTTTCATTCTACATCGTTCATCATACATCATACACCATACATCATATATCATACATCATATATCATACAACATACATCATACATCATACATCATACGTCATACATCATGCATCATCCATCATACATTATATATCACACGTCAAACATTATACATCTAACATCGTGCAACATATATCATACATCATACATCATACATCATACATCATACATCATACTTCATACATTATACATCTTACATCATACATCATACATCATACATAATACATCATACATCATACATCATACATCGTACATCGTACATCATACATCATGCATCGTGCATCATACATCATACATCATCCGTCATAAATCATACATCACACAGCATACATCGTCCATCGTTCATCATACATTTGTCATCGTATATCATACATCATAAATCGTACATCATGGATCATACATCAGGCATCATACGTCATACATCACACATCATACATTAAACATCGTACATCATACATGATACATCATACATTGCACATCATACATCATACATCATAAATCATACTTCATACATCTTACATCATACATCATACGTCATACATTATACATAATAAATCATACTTCATACATCATACATCATACATCGTACATCATGCATTGTACATCATACATGATGCATCATGCATAATACATCATGCATCATACAGCACACATCATACATCATACATCATACATAATACATCATACATCATACATCATACATCATACATCGATCATCACACATCGCCCATCACACGTCATACGTCACACATCATACATCATACATAGTTCATTGTACATCGTTCATCCACATCATACATCATACATCAGACATCATACATCATACATCATACATCGTCCATCATATATAGTTCATCATACATCGTCCATCATATATCGCACATCATACATCGTCCATCATGTATCGTTCATCATACATCATACCTCATACGTCATACGTCATACATCACTCATCGTACATCGTTCGTCATACGTCGTTCATAATTATCGGTCATCATACATCGTTCATGATACACCATACATCGTACACAGTTCATCATACACTGTTCATCATACATCGGCATCATACATCGGTCTTAATAAACCGTTCATCATACAACGTTCATCATACATCGTCCATCATATATCGTTCATCATACATCATACATCATACATCGTTCATGATACACCATTCATCGTACATAGTTCATCATACACTGTTCATCATACATCGACCATGCTACATCATACATCACACTTCGTTAACCATACATCATAAATCATACATCATACATCGTAAATCATAAATCGTTCATCACACATGGTTCATCATACATGGTTCACCATACATCGTCCATCATATATCGCACATCATACATCGTCTATCATGTATCGTTCATCATACACCAGACATCATACATCATACATCATACATCGTCCATCATATATCGTTCATCATACATCGTCCGTCATATATCGCACATAAAATATCGTCCATCATGTATCGTTCATCATACATCGTTCATCAAACATCGTACATCATACATCATACATCATACATCATACATGATACATCATACATTATACATCACACATCGTTCATCATACATCCTACTTGATACATCATAATTCATACATCATGTGTCATACATCGTTCATCGTTCATCATACATCGGTCATCATACATCGTTCGTCATACATCGCTCATCATACATCGTACATCACACATCATACATCACAAATCAGACATTATACATCATACATCGTTCATCACACATCGTTCATCATACATTGTTCATCATACATCATACATCATACATCAAACATCTTACATCATACATCATACATCATACATCATACATCATACATCATACATCGTTCATCATACATCATACTTCATACATCATAAATCATACAACATACGTCAAACATCATACAACGTTCATCATACTTCGTTCATATATCATCGTTCATTATACATCGTCCATCACATATCGTTCGTCATTCATCGTTCACCATTCATCGTTCATCATACATCGTTCATCATACATCGTACATCATACATCGTTCCTCATACATCGTTCATCATATATCGTTCATCATACATTGTTCATCTTACATCGTACATCATACATCTTTCATCATACATCGTTCATCATACATCGTTCAACATACATCATCCACCAAACCTCTTTCATTATATGTCGTCCATCATAAGTCTTTCATCATACATCGTTCATCATACATCATACATCATACATCATACACCATACATCATACATCGGTCGACATACATCGTTCATCATACATCGTTCATTATACATCGATCATCATACGTCAAACATCAAATAACGTGAATCATACATCATGCGTCAGGCATCATACTTCAAACATAATACATCGTTCATCATACATATTTCGTCATACATTGTCCATCATTCGTCGTAGATCATACATCGTTCATCATACATCGTTCATCATACATCGTTCATCATACATCATCCATCATACATCTTTCAGCACTCGTCGTTCATCATACATCGTTAATCATACATCGTTCATCATACATCGTTCATCATATATCATACATCATACACCTTTCATCATACGTCGTTCAACATACATCGTCCATCATACATCGTTCACCGTACATCAGACATCATACAACATACATCATACATCATACATCATACATCATACATCATACATCATACATCATACATCGTTCATCATGCATCATATTTCATACATCATAAACCAAAACATCATGAGTTATATATCGTTCATCGTTCATCATACATCGGTCATCATACATCGTTCATCATACATCGTCCATCAAACATCGTACATCATACATCATACATCATACATCATACATCATACATCATACATCATACATCATACATCTTTCATCATACATCATACTTGATACATCATAATTCATACAACATATGTCATACACCGTTCATCGTTCATCATACATCGGTCATCATACATCGTTCGTCATACATCGTTCATCATACATCGTACATCACACATCATACATCACAAATCATACATGATACATCATACATCGATCATCATACATCGTTCATCATACATTGTTCATCATGCATCATACTTCATACATCAAACATCATACATCATACATCATACATCACACATCATACATCATACATCATACATCGTTCATCATACATCAAACTTCATACATCATAAGTCATACAACATACGTCATACATCATACAACGTTCGTCATACATCGTTCATATAACATCGTTCATTATACATCGTCCATCATATATCGTTCGTCATTCATCGTTCATCAAACATCATCATCGTCATCGTTCATCATACATCATTACATTCTACATCATTACCTCTAAATCGTTCATCATACATCGCTCATCATACATCGTTCATCACACATCGTTCATCACACACCGTCCATTAAACATCGGTCGTCATACATCGTTCACAATACATCGTTCATCATACATCGTTCATCATGCATCGTTCTTCATTCATCGTTCATCATGCACCGTTCATCATACATCATATGTCATACATCATACATCATACATCATACAACGCTCATCATACATCGTTCATCACACATCGTTCATCACACATCGGTCATCACACATCGTTCACCATACATCGCTCATCATACATCGTCCATCATACCTCATACATCATACATCACACATCATATATCATATATCATACATCATTCATCATACATCATTCTTCATACATCATGCATCTTACATCATATATCATACACCATACATCATTCATCATCCATCTTTCATCGTTCATCATAGATCGGTCATCATACATCGTTCACCATACATCGTTCGTCAGACACCTTTAATCATACATCGTTCATCATCCGTCGTTCATCATACATCGTTCACCATAAATCGTTCATCATACATCGTTCATCATACATCGTTCATCATGCATCGTTCTTCATTCATCGTTCATCATGCACCGTTCATCATACATCATATGTCATACATCATACATCATACATCATACAACGCTCATCATACATCGTTCATCACACATCGTTCATCACACATCGGTCATCACACATCGTTCACCATACATCGCTCATCATACATCGTCCATCATACCTCATACATCATACATCACACATCTTATATCATATATCATACATCATTCATCATACATCATTCATCATACATCATGCATCTTACATCATATATCATACACCATACATCATTCATCATTCATCATACATCGTACATCGCTCATCGTCCATCATACATCGTTCATCATACATCGTTCATCATTCATCGATCATCATACATCGTTCTCATACATCGTTTGTCATACATCGTTCATCATGCACCGTCCATCATGTGTCGTTCATATTAAATCGTACATCGTTCATCGTTCATCATACATCGTTCTTCTTATATCGATTACCATACAACATACACCATACCGCATACAACGTACATCGGTCATCATACATCATACATCATACATCATACATTAATCATCATGCATCATACATCATGCATCATACATCACACATCATACATCGTCCATCACACATCGTTCATCGTACATCGTTCAACATACATCGTTCATCATGTATCGTACATAGTACAACGTTCGTCATACATCGGTCATCACATATCGATCATCATACATCGTTCATCAGACATCGTGCATCATACATCGATCATCATACATCGTACATTACACATCGTTCATCATACATAGTTCATCATACTTAGTACATCAAACACCGTTCATCATAGATCGGTCATCACACATCGTTCATCATACATCGTTCATCATACATCGTTCATCATACATCATACATCGTTCATCGTTCATCATACATCGGTCATCATACATCGTTCATCATACATCGTTCATCAGACACCTTTAATCATACATCGTTCATCATTCATCGTTCAACATACATCGTTCATCATAAATCGTTCATCATACATCGTTCATCACGAAACGATCATCATACATCGTTATTCATACATCGTTCATCATACATCGTTCATCATACACCGTTCATCATACATCGTTCTTCATATATCGTACAGCGACCATCGTTCATAATACATTGTTCATCTTCAATCGTTCATCATACAACATAAATCATACAGCATGCAACGTTCATCGGGCATCATACATCGTTCATCATACATCGTCCATCATACCTAACGCATCATACATCATACATCATATGCCATACATCTTACATCATATATCATACACCATACATCATACATCATACATCGTTCATCGTTCATCATACTTCGTCCATCAGAATACTTTAATCAAGCATCGTTCATCATCCATCGTTCATCATCCATCGTTCATCATCCATCGTTCATCATACATCGGTCATCATACATCGTTCATCATACACAGTTCAACATCCTTCGTCCATCATACATCGTTCAAAATACATCGTTCATCATACATCGTTCAACATACATCGACCATCATACATCGACCATCAAATATCGTTCATCATACATCGTTCATCATACATCGTTCATCGTTCATCATACATCGTTCATCTTACATTGATCAGCACACACCGTCCATAACACATCGGTCGTCATACATCGTTCATCATACCTTGTACATCATACATCGTTCATCATACATCGTCCACAATACATCGTACATCATACATCGTCCACAATACATCGTTCATCATACATCGCCCATAATGCATCATTCAGCATACATCATACATAATACATCATACGACACACACCGTTCATCATACACCGTCCATCATACATCGTTCATCATACGTCATACATAATACCTCATACATCCTACGTCATACATCATACATCATACATCATACATCATATACCTTACATCGTATATCATACATCATACATCATACATCATTCATCGTTCATTATTCACAGTACATCGGCCATCATACATCGTTCATCCTACATCGTTCACCATACGTTGCTCATCATACATCGTACATCATACACCGTCAATCATACATCGTTCATCGTACGTCGTTCATCATATATCGTCCGTCATACACCGTTCAACATATATCGTTCATCATACATCGTTCATAATACATCGTTCATCTGCCTCATACATCATACACCCTACATCATACATCATGCATCATACATCATACATCATGCATGTTACATCATGTATCATACATCATACAGCATACATCATACATAGTTCATCGTTCATCATACATCGTTCATCATACCTCGTCATCACACACCGTCCATCATACATCGGGCGTCATACATCGTTCATAATACATCGTTCATCATACATCGTTCATCAGGCATCGTTCATCATTCACAGTTCATCATGCACCGTTCATCATACATCATAAGTCATACATCATACATCATATATCACAGATCACAAATCCTTCGTCATACACCGTTCTTCATACGTCACACATCATACATCATACATAATACTTAATACATATTTCGTCATACATCTAACATAATACATTGTTCATGACACAACGTTCATCATACATCGTTCTTCATACATCGTACATCATACATCGTTCATCATACATCGTTCATCATACACCGTTCATCATACATCGTTCATCGTACGACGTCCATCATACATCGCCCATCATACACAGTTGAACATATACCGTCCATCATACATCGTTCATCACAACTCATACGTCATACATCCTACATCATACATCATAAATCATACATCATACATCATACATCTGACATCATATATCATACATCGGTCATCATACATCGTTCTTCATACATCGCTCATCAGACACCTTTAATAATACATCGTTCATCATCCGTCGTTCATCATACATCGTCCACCATAAATCGTTCATCATACATCGTTCATCATTCATCGTTCATCATACATCGTTCATCATACTTCGTTCATCATACATCGTTCATCATACATCGTTCTTCATACATCGTCCATCACACATTGTTCATCATACATTGGTCATCACACATCGTTCATCATAAATCGTTCATTTTACATCGTACATCATACAACATACATCATATATCATAAATGTTCATCGTTCATCAGACATCATACATCATACATCATACATCAAACATCATGCAGCATACATCATGCATCATATATCATACATCACACATCATATATCATGCATCATTCCTCGTACATCCTCCATCATACATGGTCCGTCATACATTGTCCATCACACATCGTTCATCATAAATCGTCCATCATACCTCATACATCATACATCCTACATCATACAGCGTACATCGTTCATCGTTCATCATACATCGGTCATCATACATCGTTAATCATACATCGTTCATCACACTTCGTTCATCATCCATTACTCATCATATACCATTCATCATACATCATGCATCATACAGCATACATCATACATTAAACATCATACATCATACATCATACATCATACATCATACGTCGTTCTTCACACATCGTTCATTATACATCGTTCATCATACATCGTTAATCATATATCGTACATAGTTCATCGTTCATCAAATATCTGTCATCATACATCGTTCATCATACAGCGTTCATCACACATCGTGCATTATACATCGATCATCATACATCGTTCATTATTCATCGTGCATCATACATCGTTCGTCATACGTAGTTCATCATACTTCGTTCATCATACATCATACATCATATATCATACATCATTCATCATACATCATGCTCCATAGAGCCTATATCATACATCATACATCATACGACACACATCGTTCATAATACACCTTTCATTATATATCGGTCATCATACGTCAAACATCATACATCATTCATCATACATCATACATCAAACAACATACATCATACATGTTACATCATATATCATACATCATACAGCATACATCATATATTGTTCATCATTCATTGTTCATAATACTTCGTTCATGACACAACGTTCATCATACATGGTTCATCATACACCGTTCGTCATACATCGTACATCGTTCGTCGTTCATCATACGTTGTTCATCATACATCGTTCATCATACATAGTCCACAATACATCGTACATCATACATCGTCCATTATGCATCATACATCATGCATCATACGGCATACATCATACATCATACATCATAGGACACACATCGTTCATCATACACGGTTCATCATACTTCGTTCATCACACGTCATACATCATGCATCGTACATCATACATCATACATCATTCATTATATATCATACATCATACATCTTACATCATATATCATACATCATACATCATACATCATACATCGTTCATCGTTCACAATGCAACGGTCATCATACATCGTTCATCATACATCGTTCATCCTACGTTGTTCATCATATATCGTTCATCATACACCGTTCATTATACATCGTTCATCGTACGTCGTCCATCATACATCGTTCATCATACACCGTTCATCATATGTCGTCCATCATACATCGTTCATCATACATCGTCCATTATACCTCATAAATCATACATCCTACATCATACACCATACATCATACATAATACATCATACATCATACATCATACATCATACATCTTTCATCATATATCATACACCATACATCATACATCATACATCGTTCATCGTTCACCATATATCGGTCATCATACGTCGTCCATCATACATCGTTCCTCAGAAACCTTTAATCATACATCGTTCATTATTCATCGTTCAACATACATAGTTCGTCATAAATCGTACATAATACATCGTTCATCATACATCGTTCATCATACATCGTTCATCATATATCGTTCGTCATACATCGTTCATCATGCACCGTTCATCATGTGTCGTTCATCTTACATCGTACATCGTTCATCGTCTATTATACATCGTTCATCTTATATCAGTCATCATACAACATACGTCATACAGCATGCAAGGTTCATCGGTCGTCATACATCGATCATCATACATCGCTCATTATACCTCATGCATCATACATCTCAAATCATTCATCATAAATCAAACATCATACAACACACATCATTCATCATACCTCATACATCATACATCTTACCTTATATATCATGCACCATACACCATACATCATTCATCCTTCATCGTTCATCAGACATGGGTCATCATAAATCGTTCATCATACATCGTTCATCAGACACTTTTGATCATACATCGATCACCATCCATCGTACATCATACATCGCTGATCATACAACATACATCATACATCATACATGTTCATCGTTCTCCATACATTATACATCATACATCATACATCATACATCAAACATCATGCAGCATATATCATGCATCATATATCATACATCATACATCATTCAACATACATCATACCTCATACATCGTTCATCATACATGGTCTATCGTACTCCGCTCATCACACATCGTTCATCATACATCGCTCTTCATACATCGTTCATACATATATCGTTCATCGTTCATCGTTCATCATATATCGGGCATCACACATCGTTCATCATACATCGTTCATCATACATCGTACATCATACATCGGTCACCATACATCGTACATCATACATCGTTCATCATACGTTGTTCATCATACATCGTTCATAATACATCGTCCACAATACGTCGTTCATCATACATCGTTCATTATGAATCATACATCATGCATCATACAGCAAACATCATACATCATACATCATACGACCCACATCGAACATCATACACCCTCAATCATACATCGATCATCATACGTCATACATCATACATCATACATCATACATCATACGTCATACATCATGCATCATACATATTACATCATATATCATTTACATACATCATACATCATACATCGTTCATTGTTCACAATACATCTGTCATCATACAACGTTCATCATACATCGTTCATCATACGTTGTTCATCATATATCGTTCATCATACATCGTACATCATACATCGGTCACCATACATCGTACATCATACATCGTTCATCATACGTTGTTCATCATACATCGTTCATAATACATCGTCCACAATACATTGTTCATCATACATCGTTCATTATGAATCATTCATCATGCATCATGCAGCATACATCATACATCATACATCATACGACCCACATCGATCATCATACACCCTCAATCATACATCGATCATCATACGTCATACATCATACATCATACATCATACATCATACATCATACGTCGTATATCATGAATCATACATCTTACATCATATATCATTTACATACATCATACATCATACATCGTTCATCGTTCACGATACATCGGTCATCATACAACGTTCATCATACATCGTTCATCATACTTTGTTCATAATATATCGTTCATCACACACCGTTCATCATACATCGTTAATCATATATCGTAAATAGTTCATCGTTCATCATACATCTGTCATCAATCATCGCCCATCATACAACGTTCATCAGACATCGTGCATCATACATCGATCATAATACATCGTTCATTACACATCGTTCATCATACATCGTTCATCATACTTGTCTCATCACACATCGTTCATCATACATCATACAACATACATCATACATCATGCACCAAACAGCATATATCATACACCACACATCATACGACACACATCGTTCATAATACTCCTTTCATCATATATCGTTCTTCATACGTCAAACATCATACATCATTCTTCATACATCATACATCATACATCATACATCATACATGTTACATCATATATCATACATGATACAGCATACATCATACATCGTTCATCGTTCATCGTTCATCATACGTGGTTCATCATACGACATACATCATACATCCTACACAATACATCATACGTCATGCATCATACATCATGCATCATACATCAAACATCATACATCACATATCATACATCATACATCATACATCACACATCGTTCATCATACCTCGTTCATCACACACCGTCCATCATACATCGGTCGTCATACATCGTTCATAATACATCGTTCATCATACATCGTTCATCATGCATCGTTCATCATTCACAGTTCATCATGCACCGTTCATCATACATCATAAGTCATACATCATAAATCATACATCATACATCGCACAACGTACATCGTTCATCACACGTCGTCCATCACACATCGGTCAGCACACATCGTTCACCATACATCGTTCATCATACATCGACCATCATAAATTGTACATCATATATCGTTCATCATACACCGTTCCTCATACATCGTTCATCGTACGTCGTTCATCGTACATCGTTCATCATACACTGTTCAACATATATCGTTCATCATACATCGTTCATCATACCTCATGCGTCATACATCCTACATCATACATCATACATCATGCATCATACATCATACACCATATATCATACATCATACATCATACATCACACATCCTTCATTATACACCGTTCACACATCATACATCATATATCATACCTAATACATATTTCATCATACATCGTTCATAATACGTCGTTCATGACACAACGTTCATCATACATCGTTCATCATACATCGTAAATCATACATTCTTCATCATATATCGTTCACCATACACCGTTCATCATACATCGTTCATCGTTCGTCGTTTATCGTACATCGTTCGTCATACACCGTTCAACATATATCGCTCATCATACATCGTTCATCATACTTCATACGTCATACAACCTACATCATACATCATACATCATACATCATACATCATACATCATGCATATTACATCATACATCATACATCTTACACCATATATCATACATCGGTCATCATACATCGTTCTTCATATATCGTTCATCAGGCACCTTTAATCATACATCGTGCATCATCCGTCGATCATTATACATCGTTCATCATACATCGTTCATCATATGCCGTTCATCTTACATCGTTCATCAGAAACCTCTAATCTTACATCGATCACCATCCATCGTTCATCATATATCGTTCTTCATTAATCGTTCATCACACATCGTTCATCAAACACCGTTCATCATACATCGTTCATGATACATCTTCCATAACACATCGTTCATCGTACGTCGTTCATCATACATCGTAAATCATATACCGTTCAAAATATGTCATTCATCACACATCGTTCATCATACATCGTTCATCATACATCGTTCATTATGCAACATACATCATGCATCATACAGCATACATCATACATCGAACATCTTACGACACACATCGTTCATCATACACCGTTCTTCATACATCGTTTATAATACGTCATACATAATACATCATACATCGCACACCATACATTACACATCATACACCACACACCACACATCACACATCACACATCATTCATTATACATCATACATCATACATCATGCATCGTGCATCATACACCATACATCATCCGTCATAAATCATACATCACACATCATACATCGTTCATCGTTCATCTTACATCGGTCATCGTTTATCATACATCATACAGCATACATCATACATCATACATCATACACCATACATCATACATCATACATCATAAATCATACATAATACATCTTACACCATACATCATACATTACACATAAGACATAATAAATCATACACCATACATCATACATCATTCATCATACATCACACATCTAACATCGTTCATAATACATCATACATCATACATCATACATCATACATAGTTCATCGTACGTCTTTCATCCTGCATCATTCATCATACATGATACAACATACATCAAATATCACACATTGTACATCATACATTATACATCTCACACCATACATCATACAATACACATAAGACGTCATATATCATATATCATACATCATACATCATTCATCATACATCATACATCATACATCGTTCATAATACATCGTCCATCATACGTCATACATCATACATCATACATCATACATCATAAGTCATAAATCGTTCATCATACATCATCCATCATACGTCACGCATCATACATCATACATCATACATAGTTCATCGTACATCTTTCATTCTACATCGTTCATCATACATCATACACCATACATCAAATATCATACATCATACATCATACAACATACATCATACATCATACATCATACGTCATACATCATGCATCATCCATCACACATCATATATGACACATCAAACATTATACACATAACATCGTGCATCATACATCATACATCATACATCATACATCATACATCATACATCTTACATCATACATCATACATCATACATAATACATCATACATCATACATCATACATCGTACATCGTACATCATACATCATGCATCGTGCATCATACATCATACATCATCCGTCATAAATCATACATCACACAGCATACATCGTCCATCGTTCATCATACATTTGTCATCGTATATCATACATCATAAATCGTACATCATGGATCATACATCAGGCATCATACGTCATACATCACACATCATACATTAAACATCGTACATCATACATGATACATCATACATTGCACATCATACATCATACATCATAAATCATACTTCATACATCTTACATCATACATCATACGTCATACATTATACATAATAAATCATACTTCATACATCATACATCATACATCGTACATCATGCATTATACATCATACATGATGCATCATGCATAATACATCATGCATCATACAGCACACATCATACATCATACATCATACATAATACATCATACATCATACATCATACATCATACATCGATCATCACACATCGCCCATCACACGTCATACGTCACACATCATACATCATACATAGTTCATTGTACATCGTTCATCCACATCATACATCATACATCAGACATCATACATCATACATCATACATCGTCCATCATATATAGTTCATCATACATCGTCCATCATATATCGCACATCATACATCGTCCATCATGTATCGTTCATCATACATCATACCTCATACGTCATACGTCATACATCACTCATCGTACATCGTTCGTCATACGTCGTTCATAATTATCGGTCATCATACATCGTTCATGATACACCATACATCGTACACAGTTCATCATACACTGTTCATCATACATCGGCATCATACATCGGTCTTAATAAACCGTTCATCATACAACGTTCATCATACATCGTCCATCATATATCGTTCATCATACATCATACATCATACATCGTTCAAGATACACCATTCATCGTACATAGTTCATCATACACTGTTCATCATACATCGACCATGCTACATCATACATCACACTTCGTTAACCATACATAATAAATCATACATCATACATCGTAAATCATAAATCGTTCATCACACATGGTTCATCATACATGGTTCACCATACATCGTCCATCATATATCGCACATCATACATCGTCTATCATGTATCGTTCATCATACACCAGACATCATACATCATACATCATACATCGTCCATCATATATCGTTCATCATACATCGTCCGTCATAAATCGCACATAAAATATCGTCCATCATGTATCGTTCATCATACATCGTTCATCAAACATCGTACATCATATATTATATATTATACATCATACATGGTAGATATTATACATTATACATCACATATTGTTCATTATATATCCTACTTGATACATTATAATCCATATTATGTGTTATATATTGTTCATTGTTCATTATATATTGGTCATTATATTATTTGTTATACATTGTCCTGTCACATTGACATTATATATTATATATTACAAATCATACATGATACATCATATATTGATCATTATACATTGTTCATCATAATATTGTTCATCATGCATCATACTTCATACACTTAAAACTAAAACATCACTAGTTATATATCGTTCATTGTTCATTATATATTGGTCATTATATTGTTTATTTATACATCGTTCATCATATATCGTTCATCATACATTGTTCATCATACATCGTACATCATACATCTTTCATCATACATCGTTCATCATACATCGTTCAACATACATCATCCACCAAACCTCTTTCATTATATGTCGTCCATCATACGTCTTTCATCATACATCGTTCATCATACATCATACATCATACATCATACACCATACATCATACATCGGTCGACATACATCGTTCATCATACATCGTTCATTATACATCGATCATCATACGTCAAACATCAAATAACGTGAATCATACATCATGCGTCAGGCATCATACTTCAAACATAATACATCGTTCATCATACATAGTTCGTCATACATTGTCCATCATTCGTCGTAGATCATACATCGTTCATCATACATCGTTCATCATACATCGTTCATCATACATCATCCATCATACATCTTTCATCACTCGTCGTTCATCATACATCGTTAATCATACATCGTTCATCATACATCGTTCATTATATACCATACATCATACACCTTTCATCATACGTCGTTCAGCATACATCGTCCACCATACATCGTTCACCGTACATCAGACATCATACAACATACATCATACATCATACATCATACATCATACATCATACATCATACATCATACATCGTTCATCATGCATCATATTTCATACATCATAAACCAAAACATCATGAGTTATATATCGTTCATCGTTCATCATACATCGGTCATCATACATCGTTCATCATACATCGTCCATCAAACATCGTACATCATACATCATACATCATACATCATACATCATACATCATACATCTTTCATCATACATCATACTTGATACATCATAATTCATACAACATATGTCATACACCGTTCATCGTTCATCATACATCGGTCATCATACATCGTTCGTCATACATCGTTCATCATACATCGTACATCACACATCATACATCACAAATCATACATGATACATCATACATCGATCATCATACATCGTTCATCATACATTGTTCATCATGCATCATACTTCATACATCAAACATCATACATCATACATCATACATCACACATCATACATCATACATCATACATCGTTGATCATACATCATACTTCATACATCATAAGTCATACAACATACGTCATACATCATACAACGTTCGTCATACATCGTTCATATAACATCGTTCATTATACATCGTCCATCATATATCGTTCGTCATTCATCGTTCATCAAACATCGTTCATCATACATCGTTCATCATACATCGTACATCATACATCGTTCCTCATACATCGTTCATCATACATCGTTCATCATACATCATTCATCATATATCGTTCACCATAATTCGTTCATCATTCATCCTTCAATATGCATCGTCCATCTTACATCGTACATCATACATCATACATCATACATCATACATCATACATCATACATCATACAACATACATCATACATCATACATCATACAACATACATCATACGTCATACATCGTACATCATACATCATACATCATAAAACATGCATCATGCTTCATACATCATACATCATACATCGTCCATCATAAATCGTTCATCTTAAATCTTTCATCATACATCGTTCAACATTCATCATAAATCATACATCATACATCATACAACATACATCATAGTTCATACATCATAAATCACACATCATATGTCATACGTAGTACATCGTTCATCATAAATCGGTTATCATACTTCGTTCGTCATACAGCGTTCAACATAAATCGTAAATCATACATAGTCCATCACACATCGTTCATCAAACATCGTTCATCATACATCGTCCTTCATATATCGTTCATCATAAATCGTTCATCATACATCGTTCATTATACACCGTTCATCACACATCGTTCATCATATATCGTACATCATACATTGTTCATCATACATCGTACATCATAGTATATTGTTTCATTGTGCACCGTTCATCCCTACTTGCTTCATCATATATTTTCTTTATACATCATACATCATACATCATAATTCATACATCATACAACATTCATCACAACGCATACATCATAAATCATTCATCGTTCATCGTACCTCAAACATCATATATCATACATCATACATCATGCATCATACATCATTCGTCAAACATCATACATCATACATCATACTTCATGCATCATACTTCATACATCATACGTCATACATCATATAACATACATCATACATTATACATCACACATCGTTCATTGTTCATCGTACATCGGTCGTCATACATCTTTCTTCATACCTCGATCATAATACATCGTTCATCATACATCGTCCACCATATATCTTTCATCATACTTCGATCATCATACATCGTTCATCATACATAGATCATCCTACATCTTTCACCATCCGACGTTCATCATTCATCGTCCATCATACATCATACATCATAAATCTTAAATCATATATCATACATCGTTCATCGTAAATCGTTCATCGTTCATCTTACATCATTCATCATACATCATACATCATACATCATACATCATATATCACACATCAAACAACATCAAACGTCCATCGCTCATCATACATCTTACATAATACGTCATACATCAAACGTCATGCATCATACATTTTGCATCATACAACATACATCTTACGTCATACACCATACACCATGCTGCATACATCGTCCATCATACATCGACCACGATACATCGTTCTTCACACATCGTTCATCGTACATCGTTCATCATACATAGTTCATCACACATCGTTCATATTACATCGTACATCATACGTTATACATCATACATCATACATCATACACCATGAATCATACATCATGCATCATACAGCATACATCATACATCCTACATCATACATCAGACATCATACATCATAAATCATACATCATACATCGTACATAATACATCATACATCATACATCATGCATCATACACCATACATCGTTCATCATACATCATACGTCATACATCATACATCATGCATCATACATCAAACATCATACATCTTAAAACATACATCAAACATCATACGTCATACATCATACATCATACATCATAAGTCATGCATCATACGTCATACATCGTTCATGATACATCATACATCATATATCATACATCATGCATCATACATCATACATCGTTCATCATACATCATATGTCATAAACCATACATCATACATCAAACACCATATATCATACATCATATATCAGATATCATATATCACATATCATACTTCATATATCATACATCATACGTCAGAAATCATTCATCATACATCATATATCATACATCTTACATCGTTCTTCATACATCGTTCATCATACTTCGTTCATCATACATCGTTCACCATACATCGGTCAACATACATTGTTCATCATACATAGTTCATCATTCATCGTTCATCATACATCGTTCATCATTCATCCTACATCAAACGACATACATAATGCATCGTCCATCATACATCGTTCATCATACATCGTTCATCATACGTCGTTCATCATACCTCGCTCATCATACATCGTTCATCATACATAGTTCATCATACATCGTTCATCATACATCGTTCATCATTCATCCTACATCAAACGACATACACAATGCATCGTCCATCATACATCGGTCATCATATATCGTTCATCATACATCGTTCATCATACATCGATCTTCGTACATCTTCCATCATTCATCTTTCTACATACGACATACATAATATATCATACATCGCCCATGATACATCATACATCATTCATCATACATCATACATCATACCTCATACATCATAAATCGTTCATCATACATCGCTCGTCACAATTCGTGCATCATACATCGTTCATCATACATCGATCATCGTACATCGTCCATCATACATCGTTCATCATTCGTCATACATCTTATATCATACATCATTCATCATACATCACACGTCGTTCGTCATACATCGTACATCATAAAACATACATCATACATCATACACCATACGTCAGGCGTCATACATCATAAATCATACATCACACATCATACATCATACATCATGCATAATACATCATGCATCATACATCATACATCGTTCATCATACATCGTTCATCACACAACATACGTCACACGTCATACATCATACATCAGTCATCATACATCATAAATCAAACATCATACATCATACATCATACATCGATCATCGTACATCGTTCATCATACATCGTTCATCATACATCGATCATCATATATCGTTCATCTCACATCGTTCATCTTACATCGTTCATCATACATAGTTCGTCATACATCGTCCATCATATATCGTTCATCATACATCATACATCAAACGTCATACATAATGCATCGTTCATCATACATCGTTCATCACAAATCGTTCATCATACGTCGTTCATCGTACATCGTTCATCATATATCGTTCATCATACATCGTTCATCGTACAACGTATATCACACATCATACACCATACATCATATATCATACATCATAAACCATACATCATAAATCATATGTCGTCCATCGTTCATCATACATCACAAATCATACATCATGCATCAAACGTCATGAATCATACATCATGCATCACACATCACACATCATACATCATACATCGTTCATCGTTCATCATTCATCGGTCATCATACATTGTACATCATACGTCGTTCATCATTCATCGTTCATCATACATCGATCATCATTCATCGTCCATCATACATCGTTTCATCGTGCATCGTACATCATGCATCGTTCATCATACATCGTTCATCATACATCATACATCATTCATCATAATTCATACATCATACAACATTAATCACAACGCATACATCATAAATCATTCATCGTTCATCGTGCCTCAAACATCATACATCATACATCATACATCATGCATCATACATCATACGTCATACATCATATAACGTACATCATACATTATACATCACACATCGGTCATTGTCCATTGTACATCGGTCGTCATACATCTTTCTTCATACCTCGATCATAATACATCGTTCATCATAAATCTTCCACAATACATCGTTCATCATACTTCGATCATCATACATCGTCCATCATACATAGATCATCCTACTTCGTTCACCATTCGACGTTCATCATACATCGACCATCATACATCATTCATCATACATCTTAAATCATATATCATACATCGTTCATCGTACATCGTTCATCGTACATCATACATCATTCATCATACATCATAAATCATACATCATACATCATATATCACACATCAATCAACATGAAACGTTCATCGCTACTCATACATCTTACATAATACGTCATACATCAAACGTCATGCATCATACATATTGCATCATACAACATACATCTTACGTCATACACCATACACCATGCTGCATACATCGTCCATCATACATCGTCCACGATACATCGTTCTTCACACATCGTTCATCGTACATCGTTCATCATACATAGTTCATCACACATCGTTCATCTTACATCGTACATCATACGTTATACATCATACATCATACATCATACACCATGAATCATACATCATGCATCATACAGCATACATCATACATCATACATCATACATCAGACATCATACATCATAAATCATACATCATACATCGTACATAATACATCATATATCATACATCATGCATCATACACCATACATCGTTCATCATACATCATACGTCATACATCATACATCATGCATCATACATCATACATCATACATCTTAAAACATACATCAAACATCATACGTCATACATCATACATCACACATGATACATAATGCATCATACGTCATACATCGTTCATACATCATACATCATACGTCATACATCATACATCATGCTTCATACAGCATACATCATACATCATGCATCATACAGCATACATCATACATCATACATCGTTCATCAAACATCATACGACATAAATCATGCATCATACATCAAACACCATTCATCATACATCATACGTCACGTATCATACATCATAAATCATACAACATATATCATAAATCATACATCACACATCATACGTCAACGTCATACATCATACATCATACATCGTTCATCAAACATCGTTCATCATACATCGTTCATCTTATATCGTTCGTCATACATCGTTCATCATACATAGATTATCATACATCGTCCATCATACATCGTACATCATACATTTTACATCAAACGTCATACATAATACATCGTTCATCATACATCGTACATCATACATCGTTCATCATACATCGTTCATCATTCATCGACCATCATGCGTCATACATCATATATCATGCATCATACATGATACATCATACATCGTTCATCATACTTCGTTCATCATAGTTCGTTCATCATACATCGTTCGTCTTAAATCGACTATTGTTCATCGTTGATCATACGTCGTTCATCATACGTCATACATCATATATCATACATCATAAATGATACATCATACATCTTTCATCATACTTCGTACATCATAGATCGTTCATCACACATCGTTCATAATAATTCGATTATCTTACATCATACATCGTCCATCATACATCATACATCATACATCTTAAATCATATATCATACATCGTTCATCGTACATCGTTCATCGTTCATCACACATCATTCATCATACATCATACATCATACATCATACATCATATATCACACATCAAACAACATGAAACGTTCATCGCTCATCATACATCTTACATAATACGTCATACATTAAACGTCATGCATCATACATTTTGCATCATACAACATACATCTTACGTCATACACCATACACCATGCTGCATACATCGTCCATCATACATCGTCCACGATACATCGTTCTTCACACATCGTTCATCGTACATCGTTCATCATACATAGTTCATCACACATCGTTCATATTACATCGTACATCATACGTTATACATCATACATCATACATCATACACCATGAATCATACATCATGCATCATACAGCATACATCATACATCATACATCATACATCAGACATCATACATCATAAATCATACATCATACATCGTACATAATACATCATACATCATACATCATGCATCATACACCATACATCGTTCATCATACATCATACGTCATACATCATACATCATGCTTCATACATCAAACATCATACATCTTAAAACATACATCAAACATCATACGTCATACATCATACATCATACATCATAAGTCATGCATCATACCTCATACATCTTACATCATTCCTCATAATTCATAAATCATACACCATACCTCAAACACCATACATCACACATCATACATCAGACATCATACATCATAAATCATACATCATACATCGTACATAATACATCATACATCATACATCATGCACCATACATCAAACATCACACACCATAAATCATACATCGAACATCATACATCATACATCATACAACATACAACTTACATCATACATCATCAATCATACATCATATATCAAACACCATACATCATACATCATACATCGTGTATCATACATCATAAATCATACAACACATATTATAAATCATTCATCGTAAGTCATACATCAACATCATACATCATACATCATACATCGTTCTTCATACATCGTTCATCATATATCGTTCATCATGCATAGTTCATCTTTCATCGTCCATCAAACGTCGTTCATCATACTATGTTCATTATACATCGTTCATCATACATCGTTCGTCATACATTCTACATCAATCGTCATTCATAATACATCGTTCATCATATATCGTTCATCATAATTCGTTCATCATACATCGTTCATCATAAATCGATTATCGTACATCATACATCATACATCATATATCAAGCATCAGGCATCATACATCATGCAACATACAACATACACCATACATCATACATCATTCATCGTTCATCATCTATAGTTCATCAAAATACGTTCATCATACATAGATCATCATACATCGTTCATCATACATCTTTCATCATACAATGTTGATCATACGTCATACACCATACCTCTTACATCATACATCATACATCATACATACTCCATCGTATAACAAATATCATACATCGTACATCATACATCACACATCATACGTCGTTCATCATACATAGTTCATAATACATAGTTCATCATACATCGTTCATCGTACTTCGTTCATCATACATCGTTCATCGTACATAGTTCATCATACATCGTTCATCATACATCATTCAACATACATCCTACATCAAGCGACATACACAATACATCGTTCATCATACATCGTTCATCATACAACGTTCATCATACATCGTTCATCAAACATCGTCCAACATACAACATACATCATCATCATACATCATACATCATACATCATAAATCATGCATCATACGTCATACTTCGCTCATCATACATCATACACCTTATATCATAATTCATGCATCATACATCATACATCGTTCATCATACATCATTCGCCATAAATCATACTTCATACATCATAAACCATAAATCATACATCATACATTTAGATATCATACATCATAAATCATACAACATATATCATATATCATTCATCATATATCATACATCATACATCATATATCATACACCATACATCGTTCTTCATGCATCGTTCATCATACATGGTTCATCGTACAACATATATCACACATCATACATCATACATCATATACCATACATCACAAACCATACATCATAAATAATATATCGTCCATCGATCATCATACATCACAAATCATACGTCATACATCAAACGTCATGAATCATACATCATGAATCATACATCATACATCATGCATCATACATCATACAGGACGCATCTTACATCATGCATCAAAGAGCATACATCGTGCATCATACATCATACATCAAAATCGTCAATTATACATATTTCATAATACATCGTTCATCATACATCGTCCATCATACATTGTTAATCGTACAACATACATCATACATCACACATCACACATCATACATCATACATCGTTCATCGTTCATCATTCATCGGTCATCATACATTGTACATCATACGTCGTTCATCATTCATCGTTCATCATACATCGATCATCATTCATCGTCCATCATACATCGTTTCATCGTGCACCGTTCATCCTGCATCGTTCATCATACATCTTTCTTTATACATCATACATCATACATCATAATTCATACATCATACAACATTCATCACAACGCATACATCATAAATCATTCATCGTTCATCGTACCTCAAACATCATATATCATACATCATACATCATGCATCATACATCATTCGTCAAACATCATACATCATACATCATACTTCATGCATCATACTTCATACATCATACGTCATACATCATATAACATACATCATACATTATACATCACACATCGTTCATTGTTCATCGTACATCGGTCGTCATACATCTTTCTTCATACCTCGATCATAATACATCGTTCATCATACATCGTCCACCATATATCTTTCATCATACTTCGATCATCATACATCGTTCATCATACATAGATCATCCTACATCTTTCACCATCCGACGTTCATCATACATCGTCCATCATACATCATACATCATAAATCTTAAATCATATATCATACATCGTTCATCGTAAATCGTTCATCGTTCATCTTACATCATTCATCATACATCATACATCATACATCATACATCATATATCACACATCAAACAACATCAAACGTCCATCGCTCATCATACATCTTACATAATACGTCATACATCAAACGTCATGCATCATACATTTTGCATCATACAACATACATCTTACGTCATACACCATACACCATGCTGCATACATCGTCCATCATACATCGACCACGATACATCGTTCTTCACACATCGTTCATCGTACATCGTTCATCATACATAGTTCATCACACATCGTTCATATTACATCGTACATCATACGTTATACATCATACATCATACATCATACACCATGAATCATACATCATGCATCATACAGCATACATCATACATCCTACATCATACATCAGACATCATACATCATAAATCATACATCATACATCGTACATAATACATCATACATCATACATCATGCATCATACACCATACATCGTTCATCATACATCATACGTCATACATCATACATCATGCATCATACATCAAACATCATACATCTTAAAACATACATCAAACATCATACGTCATACATCATACATCATACATCATAAGTCATGCATCATACGTCATACATCGTTCATGATACATCATACATCATATATCATACATCATGCATCATACATCATACATCGTTCATCATACATCATATGTCATAAACCATACATCATACATCAAACACCATATATCATACATCATATATCAGATATCATATATCACATATCATACTTCATATATCATACATCATACGTCAGAAATCATTCATCATACATCATATATCATACATCTTACATCGTTCTTCATACATCGTTCATCATACTTCGTTCATCATACATCGTTCACCATACATCGGTCAACATACATTGTTCATCATACATAGTTCATCATTCATCGTTCATCATACATCGTTCATCATTCATCCTACATCAAACGACATACATAATGCATCGTCCATCATACATCGTTCATCATACATCGTTCATCATACGTCGTTCATCATACCTCGCTCATCATACATCGTTCATCATACATAGTTCATCATACATCGTTCATCATACATCGTTCATCATTCATCCTACATCAAACGACATACACAATGCATCGTCCATCATACATCGGTCATCATATATCGTTCATCATACATCGTTCATCATACATCGATCTTCGTACATCTTCCATCATTCATCTTTCTACATACGACATACATAATATATCATACATCGCCCATGATACATCATACGTCATTCATCATACATCATACATCATAACTCATACATCATACATCGTTCATCATACATCGTTCGTCACAATTCGTGCATCATACATCATTCATCATATATCGATCATCGTACATCGTCCATCATACATCGTTCACCATACGTCATACATCTTATATCATACATCATTCATCATACATCACACGTCGTTCGTCATACATCGTACATCATAAAACATACATCATACATCATACACCATACGTCAGGCGTCATACATCATAAATCATACATCACACATCATACATCATACATCATGCATAATACATCATGCATCATACATCATACATCGTTCATCATACATCGTTCATCACACAACATACGTCACACGTCATACATCATACATCAGTCATCATACATCATAAATCAAACATCATACATCATACATCATACATCGATCATCGTACATCGTTCATCATACATCGTTCATCATACATCGATCATCATATATCGTTCATCTCACATCGTTCATCTTACATCGTTCATCATACATAGTTCGTCATACATCGTCCATCATATATCGTTCATCATACATCATACATCAAACGTCATACATAATGCATCGTTCATCATACATCGTTCATCACAAATCGTTCATCATACGTCGTTCATCGTACATCGTTCATCATATATCGTTCATCATACATCGTTCATCGTACAACGTATATCACACATCATACACCATACATCATATATCATACATCATAAACCATACATCATAAATCATATGTCGTCCATCGTTCATCATACATCACAAATCATACATCATGCATCAAACGTCATGAATCATACATCATGCATCACACATCACACATCATACATCATACATCGTTCATCGTTCATCATTCATCGGTCATCATACATTGTACATCATACGTCGTTCATCATTCATCGTTCATCATACATCGATCATCATTCATCGTCCATCATACATCGTTTCATCGTGCATCGTACATCATGCATCGTTCATCATACATCGTTCATCATACATCATACATCATTCATCATAATTCATACATCATACAACATTAATCACAACGCATACATCATAAATCATTCATCGTTCATCGTGCCTCAAACATCATACATCATACATCATACATCATGCATCATACATCATACGTCATACATCATATAACGTACATCATACATTATACATCACACATCGGTCATTGTCCATTGTACATCGGTCGTCATACATCTTTCTTCATACCTCGATCATAATACATCGTTCATCATAAATCTTCCACAATACATCGTTCATCATACTTCGATCATCATACATCGTCCATCATACATAGATCATCCTACTTCGTTCACCATTCGACGTTCATCATACATCGACCATCATACATCATTCATCATACATCTTAAATCATATATCATACATCGTTCATCGTACATCGTTCATCGTACATCATACATCATTCATCATACATCATAAATCATACATCATACATCATATATCACACATCAATCAACATGAAACGTTCATCGCTACTCATACATCTTACATAATACGTCATACATCAAACGTCATGCATCATACATATTGCATCATACAACATACATCTTACGTCATACACCATACACCATGCTGCATACATCGTCCATCATACATCGTCCACGATACATCGTTCTTCACACATCGTTCATCGTACATCGTTCATCATACATAGTTCATCACACATCGTTCATCTTACATCGTACATCATACGTTATACATCATACATCATACATCATACACCATGAATCATACATCATGCATCATACAGCATACATCATACATCATACATCATACATCAGACATCATACATCATAAATCATACATCATACATCGTACATAATACATCATATATCATACATCATGCATCATACACCATACATCGTTCATCATACATCATACGTCATACATCATACATCATGCATCATACATCATACATCATACATCTTAAAACATACATCAAACATCATACGTCATACATCATACATCACACATGATACATAATGCATCATACGTCATACATCGTTCATACATCATACATCATACGTCATACATCATACAACATGCTTCATACAGCATACATCATACATCATGCATCATACAGCATACATCATACATCATACATCGTTCATCAAACATCATACGACATAAATCATGCATCATACATCAAACACCATTCATCATACATCATACGTCACGTATCATACGTCATAAATCATACAACACATATCATAAATCATACATCACACATCATACGTCAACGTCATACATCATACATCATACATCGTTCATCAAACATCGTTCATCATACATCGTTCATCTTATATCGTTCGTCATACATCGTTCATCATACATAGATTATCATACATCGTCCATCATACATCGTACATCATACATTTTACATCAAACGTCATACATAATACATCGTTCATCATACATCGTACATCATACATCGTTCATCATAAATCGTTCATCATTCATCGACCATCATGCGTCATACATCATATATCATGCATCATACATGATACATCATACATCGTTCATCATACTTCGTTCATCATAGTTCGTTCATCATACATCGTTCGTCTTAAATCGACTATTGTTCATCGTCGATCATACGTCGTTCATCATACGTCATACATCATATATCATACATCATAAATGATACATCATACATCTTTCATCATACTTCGTACATCATAGATCGTTCATCACACATCGTTCATAATAATTCGATTATCTTACATCATACATCGTCCATCATACATCATACATCATACATCTTAAATCATATATCATACATCGTTCATCGTACATCGTTCATCGTTCATCACACATCATTCATCATACATCATACATCATACATCATACATCATATATCACACATCAAACAACATGAAACGTTCATCGCTCATCATACATCTTACATAATACGTCATACATTAAACGTCATGCATCATACATTTTGCATCATACAACATACATCTTACGTCATACACCATACACCATGCTGCATACATCGTCCATCATACATCGTCCACGATACATCGTTCTTCACACATCGTTCATCGTACATCGTTCATCATACATAGTTCATCACACATCGTTCATATTACATCGTACATCATACGTTATACATCATACATCATACATCATACACCATGAATCATACATCATGCATCATACAGCATACATCATACATCATACATCATACATCAGACATCATACATCATAAATCATACATCATACATCGTACATAATACATCATACATCATACATCATGCATCATACACCATACATCGTTCATCATACGTCATACGTCAAACATCATACATCATGCTTCATACATCAAACATCATACATCTTAAAACATACATCAAACATCATACGTCATACATCATACATCATACATCATAAGTCATGCATCATACCTCATACATCTTACATCATTCCTCATAATTCATAAATCATACACCATACCTCAAACACCATACATCATACATCATACATCAGACATCATACATCATAAATCATACATCATACATCGTACATAATACATCATACATCATACATCATGCACCATACATCAAACATCACACACCATAAATCATACATCGAACATCATACATCATACATCATACAACATACATCTTACATCATACATCATCAATCATACATCATATATCAAACACCATACATCATACATCATACATCGTGTATCATACATCATAAATCATACAACACATATTATAAATCATTCATCGTATGTCATACATCAACATCATACATCATACATCATACATCGTTCTTCATACATCGTTCATCATATATCGTTCATCATGCATAGTTCATCTTTCATCGTCCATCAAACGTCGTTCATCATACTTAGTTCATTATACATCGTTCATCATACATCGTTCGTCATACATTCTACATCAATCGTCATTCATAATACATCGTTCATCATATATCGTTCATCATAATTCGTTCATCATACATCGTTCATCATAAATCGATTATCGTACATCATACATCATACATCATATATCAAGCATCAAACATCATACATCATGCAACATACAACATACACCATACATCATACATCATTCATCGTTCATCATCTATAGTTCATCAAAATTCGTTCATCATACATAGATCATCATACATCGTTCATCATACATCGTTCATCATACAATGTTGATCATACGTCATACACCATACCTCTTACATCATACATCATACATCATACATACTCCATCGTATAACAAATATCATACATCGTACATCATACATCACACATCATACGTCGTTCATCATACATAGTTCATAATACATAGTTCATCATACATCGTTCATCGTACTTCGTTCATCATACATCGTTCATCGTACATAGTTCATCATACATGGTTCATCATACATCATTCAACATACATCCTACATCAAGCGACATACACAATACAACGTTCGTCATACATCGTTCATCATGCAACGTTCATCATACATCGTTCATCAAACATCTTCCAACATACAACATACATCACTCATCATACATCATATATCATACATCACACATCATAAACCATATATCATAGGTCATTCACCGTCCATCGTTCGTCATATTTCACACATCATACATCATAGATCAAACATCATGAATCACACATCACACATCATACATCACACGTCGTTCATCATTCATTACTCATCGGTCATTATACATTGTACATCATATGTCGCTCATCATTCATCGTTCATCATAAATCGATCATCATTCATCGTTCATCATACATCGTTCATCATGCATCGTTCATCATACATAGTTAATCATACATCGTTCATCATACATCAGACATCATACATCATAAATCATACATCATACGTCATACATCATACATCATACATCACACATCATGCATCATACATCATACATCGTTCATCATACACCATACATCATACATCATACATCATGCACCATACATCATACATCACACATCATAAATCATACATCGAACATCATACATCATACATCATACAACATACATCATACATCATACGTCATTAATCATACATCATATATCAAACACCATACATCATACATCATACATCATGTATCATACATCATAAATCATACAACATATATTATAAATCATTCATCGTAAATCATACATCAACATCATACATCATACATCATACATCGTTTTTCATACATCGTTCATCATATATCGTTCGTCATGCATCGTACACCTTTCATCGTCCATCAAACATCGTTCATCATACTTAGTTCATTATACATCGTTCATCATAAATCGATTATCGTACATCATACATCATACATCATACATCATACATCAAGCATCAGGCATCATACATCATGAATCATACAAGACACCATACATCATACATCAAACATCGTTCATCATATATAGTTCATCAAAATTCGTTCATCATACATAGTTCATCATACATCGTTCATCATACATCGTTCATCATTCATTGTTGATCATACGTCATACACCATACATCTTACATCATACATCATACATCATACATCCTCCATCGTATAACAAATATCATACATGGTACATCATACATCACACATCATACGTCGTTCATCATACATAGTTCATAATTCATAGTTCATCATACATCGTTCATCATACATCGTTCATCATACATCGTTCATCGTAAATAGTTCATCATACATCGTTCATCATACATCATTCAACATACATCCTACATCAAGCGACATACACAATACATCGTTCATCATACATCGTTCATCATTCAACGTTCATCATACATCGTTCATCAAACATCGTCCAACATACAACATACATCACACATCATACATCTTATATCATACATCACACATCATAAACCATATACCATAGGTCATTCACCGTCCATCGTTCGTCATATTTCACACATCATACATCATAGATCAAACATCATGAATCACACATCACACATAATACATCACACGTCGTTCATCATTCATTACTCATCGGTCATCATACATTGTACATCATATGTCGCTCATCATTCATCGTTCATCATAAATCGATCATAATTCATCGTTCATCATACATGGTTCATCATGCATCGTCCATCATACATATTTCATCATACATCGTTCATCATACATCAGACATCATACATCATAAATCATACATCATACGTCATACATCATACATCATACATCACACATCATGCATCATACATCATACATCGTTCATCATACACCATACATCATACATCATACATCATGCACCATACATCATACATCACACATCATAAATCATACATCGTACATCATACATCATACATCATACAACATACATCATACATCATACGTCATCAATCATACATCATATATCAAACACCATACATCATACATCATACATTATACATCTTATATCATACATCGTTCATCATACATCGTTCATAATACAAAATGCATCATTCATCATACATCATACATCAGACATCATACATCATAAATCATACATCATACATCATACATCATTCATCATACATCATACATCATGCATCACACACTATACATCGTTCTTCATTCACCATACATCATACATCATACATCATGCTCCATGCATCATACATCACACATCATAAATCATTCATCGAAAATCATACATAATACATCATACATCATACATCATACATCGTTCATCATACATCATACGTCATCAATCATACATCATATATCAAACACCATACATCACACATCATACATCATGTATCATACATCATAAATCATACAACACATATTATAAACCATACATCGTAAATCATACATCAACATCATACATCATACATCATACATCGTTCTTCATACATCGTTCATCCTTCATCGTTCGTCATACATCGTTCATCATACTTAGTTCATCATACATCGTCCATCATACATCGTTCATCTTACATTCTACATCAAACGTCATTCATAATACATCGTTCATCATACATCGTTCATCATAATTCGTTCATCATACATCGTTCATCATAAATCGATTATCGTACATCATACATCATACATCATACATCAAGCATCAGGCATCATACATCATACTACATACACCATACATCATACGTCATACATCATGCATCATACATCATACATATTTCATCATACATCATAGGTCATAAATCATACATCATACTTCAAACACCATACATCATACATCATACATCAGACACCATACATCATACATCATATATCATACATCATGCGTCATACATCGTACATCTTCCATCATACATAATAAGTCATAATTCATTCATCATACGTCATACGTACTTCATCATACATCATACATCATACATCCTACATCATGCATCATACATCATACATCTTTCATCATACATCATAAGTCGTAAATCATACATCATACTTCAAACACCATACATCATACATCGTACATCAGATATCATATATCATATATCACACAACATATATCATACATCATAAATCATACATCATACATTATATATCATACATCATACATCGTTCACCATACATCGATCATCACAATTCGTGCATCATACATCGTTCATCATACATCGATCATCGTACATCGTCCATCATACATCGTTCATCATACATCGTCCATTATTCATTGTTCATCATACATAGTACATCATACATCGTTCATCATACATCATTCATCATACATCATACATCATACGCCATGCATCATACATCGTTCATCATACATCGTTCATCACAATTCGTGCATCATACATCGTTCATCATACATCGATTATCGTACATCGTCAATCATACATCGTTCATCATACGTCATACATCATATATCATACTTCATTCATCATACATCATACATCGTTCATCATAATTCGTTCATCATACTTCGATCATAATAGATCGATTATCGTACATCATACATCATAGATCATACATCAAGCATCAGGCATCATACATCATGCATCATACAACATACACCGTACATCATACATCATACATCGTTCATCATATATAGTTCATCAAAATTCGTTCATCATACATAGTTCATCGTACATCGTTTATCATACATCGTTCATCATATATTGTTGATCATACGTCATACACCATACCTCTCACATTATACATCATACATCATACATCCTCCAACGGATAACAAATATCATACATCGTACATCATACATCACACATCATACGTCGTTCATCATACATAGTTCATAATACATAGTTCATCATACATCGTTCAACATACATCGTTCATCATACATCGTTCACGATACATCGTTCATCATACATCGTTCATCGTACATCGTTCATCATACATAGTTCATCACACATCGTTCATATTACTTCGTACATCATACGTTATACATCATACATCATACATCATACATCGTTCATCATACATCATATGTCATAAACCATACATCATACATCAAACACCATATATCATACATCATACATCAGATATCATATATCACATATCATACATCATATATCATACATCATACATCAGAATTCATTCATCATACATCATATATCATACATCATACATCGTTCTTCATACATCGTTCGTCATACATCGTTCATCATACATCGTTCATCATACATCGTTCATCATACATTGTTCATCATACATAGTTCATCATACATCGTTCATCATACATCGTTCATCATTCATCCTACATCAAACGACATACACAATGCATCGTCCATCATACATCGGTCATCATATATCGTTCATCATACATCGTTCATCATACATCGATCTTCGTACATCTTCCATCATACATCTTTCTACATACGACATACATAATATATCATACATCGCCCATGATACATCATACGTCATTCATCATACATCATACATCATAGCTCATACATCATACATCGTTCATCATACATCGTTCGTCACAATTCGTGCATCATACATCATTCATCATGTATCGATCATCGTACATCGTCCATCATACATCGTTCGTCATACGTCATACATCTTATATCATACATCATTCATCATACATCATACGTCGTTCGTCATACATCGTACATCATATTTCGTTCATCATCCATCGATCATCATAAGTCGATTATCGTACGTCATACATCATTCATCATACATCAAGCATCATGCTTCATACATCATGCATCATACAACATACATAATACGTCATACATCATACATCGTTCTTCATACATCGTTGATCAAAATTCGTTCATAATACATCGTTCATCATACATCGATCATCGTACATCGTTCATCATACATCGTTCATCATACCTCGTTCATCATACATCGTTCATCATACATCGTTCATCATACCTCGTTCATCATACATCGTTCATCATAAAACATACATCATACATCATACACCATACGTCAGGCATCATACATCATAAATCATACATCACACATCATACATCATACATCATGCATAATACATCATGCATCATACATCATACATCGTTCATCATACATCGTTCATCACACAACATACGTCACACATCATACATCATACATCAGTCATCATACATCATAAATCAAACATCATACATCATACATCATACATCGATCATCGTACATCGTTCATCATACATCGTTCATCATACATCGATCATCATACATCGTTCATCTCACATCGTTCATCTTACATCGTTCATCATACATAGTTCGTCATTCATCGTCCATCATATATCGTTCATCATACATCATACATCAAACGTCATACATAATGCATCGTTCATCATACATCGTTCATCACACATCGTTCATCATACGTCGTTCATCGTACATCGTCCATCATATATCGTTCATCATACATCGTTCATCGTACAACGTATATCACACATCATACACCATACATCATATATCATACATCATAAACCATACATCATAAATCATATGTCGTCCATCGTTCATCATACATCACAAATCATACATCATACATCAAACGTCATGTATCATACATCATGCATCATACATCACACATCATACATCATAAATCATACACATACATCGTACATAATACATCATATATCATACATCATGCATCATACACCATACATCGTTCATCATACATCATACGTCATACATCATACATCATGCATCATACATCATACATCATACATCTAAAACATACATCAAACATCATACGTCATACATCATACATCACACATGATACATAATGCATCATACGTCATACATCGTTCATACATCATACATCATACGTCATACATCATACATCATGCTTCATACAGCATACATCATACATCATGCATCATACAGCATACATCATACATCATACATCGTTCATCAAACATCATACGACATAAATCATGCATCATACATCAAACACCATTCATCATACATCATACGTCACGTATCATACATCATAAATCATACAACATATATCATAAATCATACATCACACATCATACGTCAACGTCATACATCATACATCATACATCGTTCATCAAACATCGTTCATCATACATCGTTCATCTTATATCGTTCGTCATACATCGTTCATCATACATAGATTATCATACATCGTCCATCATACATCGTACATCATACATTTTACATCAAACGTCATACATTATACATCGTTCATCATACATCGTACATCATACATCGTTCATCATAAATCGTTCATCATTCATCGACCATCATGCGTCATACATCATATATCATGCATCATACATGATACATCATACATCGTTCATCATACTTCGTTCATCATAGTTCGTTCATCATACATCGTTCGTCTTAAATCGACTATTGTTCATCGTCGATCATACGTCGTTCATCATACGTCATACATCATATATCATACATCATAAATGATACATCATACATCTTTCATCATACTTCGTACATCATAGATCGTTCATCACACATCGTTCATAATAATTCGATTATCTTACATCATACATCGTCCATCATACATCATACATCATACATCTTAAATCATATATCATACATCGTTCATCGTACATCGTTCATCGTTCATCACACATCATTCATCATACATCATACATCATACATCATACATCATATATCACACATCAAACAACATGAAACGTTCATCGCTCATCATACATCTTACATAATACGTCATACATTAAACGTCATGCATCATACATTTTGCATCATACAACATACATCTTACGTCATACACCATACACCATGCTGCATACATCGTCCATCATACATCGTCCACGATACATCGTTCTTCACACATCGTTCATCGTACATCGTTCATCATACATAGTTCATCACACATCGTTCATATTACATCGTACATCATACGTTATACATCATACATCATACATCATACACCATGAATCATACATCATGCATCATACAGCATACATCATACATCATACATCATACATCAGACATCATACATCATAAATCATACATCATACATCGTACATAATACATCATACATCATACATCATGCATCATACACCATACATCGTTCATCATACATCATACGTCATACATCATACATCATGCTTCATACATCAAACATCATACATCTTAAAACATACATCAAACATCATACGTCATACATCATACATCATACATCATAAGTCATGCATCATACCTCATACATCTTACATCATTCCTCATAATTCATAAATCATACACCATACCTCAAACACCATACATCATACATCATACATCAGACATCATACATCATAAATCATACATCATACATCGTACATAATACATCATACATCATACATCATGCACCATACATCACACATCATAAACCATTCATCGAAAATCATACATAATACATCATACATCATACATCATACATCGTTCATCATACATCGTTCATCATACATCATTCAACATACATCCTACATCAAGCGACATACACAATACATCGTTCATCATACATCGTTCATCAATCAACGTTCATCATACATCGTTCATCAAACATCGTCCAACATACAACATACATCACACATCATACATCTTATATCATACATCACACATCATAAACCATATATCATAGGTCATTCACCGTCCACCGTTCGTCATATTTCACACATCATACATCATAGATCAAACATCATGAATCACACATCACACATCATACATCACACGTCGTTCATCATTCATTACTCATCGGTCATCATACATTGTACATCATATGTCGCTCATCATTCATCGTTCATCATAAATCGATCATCATTCATCGTTCATCATACATGGTTCATCATGCATCGTTCATCATACATAGTTCATCATACATCGTTCATCATACATCAGACATCATAAATCATGAATCATACATCATACGTCATACATCATACATCATACATCACACATCTTGCATCATACATCATACATCGTTCATCATACACCATACATCATACATCATACATCATGCACCATACATCATACATCACACATCATAAATCATACATCGAACATCATACATCATACATCATACAACATACATCATACATCATACGTCATCAATCATACATCATATATCAAACACCATACATCATACATCATACATTATACATCATATATCATACATCGTTCATCATACATCGTTCATAATACAACATGCATCATTCATCATACATCATACATCAGACATCATACATCATAAATCATACATCATACATCATACATCATTCATCATACATCATACATCATGCATCACACACTATACATCGTTCATCATTCACCATACATCATACATCATACATCATGCTCCATGCATCAAACATCACACATCATAAACCATTCATCGAAAATCATACATAATACATCATACATCATACATCATACATCGTTCATCATACATCATACGTCATCAATCATACATCATACATCAAACACCATACATCACACATCATACATCATGTATCATACATCATAAATCATACAACACATATTATAAACCATACATCGTAAATCATACATCAACATCATACTTCATACATCATACATCGTTCTTCATACATCGTTCATCCTTCATCGTTCGTCATACATCGTTCATCATACTTAGTTCATCATACATCGTCCATCATACATCGTTCATCTTACATTCTACATCAAACGTCATTCATAATACATCGTCCATCATACATCGTTCATCATACATCGTTCATCATACATCGTTCATTATGCAACATACATCATGCATCATACAGCATACATCATACATCGAACATCTTACGACACACATCGTTCAGCATACACCGTTCTTCATACATCGTTTATCATACGTCATACATAATACATCATACATCGCACATCATACATTACACATCATACACCACACACCACACATCACACATCACACATCATTCATTATACATCATACATCATACATCATGCATCGTGCATCATACACCATACATCATCCGTCATAGATCATACATCACACATCATACATCGTTCATCGTTCATCTTACATCGGTCATCGTTTATCATACATCATACAGCATACATCATACATCATACATCATACACCATACATCATACATCATACATCATAAATCATACATAATACATCTTAAACCATACATCATACATTACACATAAGACATAATAAATCATACACCATACATCATACATCATTCATCATACATCACACATCTAACATCGTTCATAATATATCATACATCATTCATCATACATCATACATAGTTCATCGTACGTCTTTCATCCTGCATCATTCATCATACATCATACAACATACATCAAATATCACACATTGTACATCATACATTATTCATCTCACACCATACATCATACATTACACATAAGACGTCATATATCATATATCATACATCATACATCATTCATCATACATCATACATCATACATCGTTCATAATACATCGTCCATCATACGTCATACATCATACATCATACATCACACATCATAAGTAATAAATCGTTCATCATACATCATCCATCATAAGTCATACATCATACATCATACATCATACATAGTTCATCGTACATCTTTCATTCTACATCGTTCATCATACATCATACACCATACATCATATATCATACATCATATATCATACAACATACATCATACATCATACATCATACGTCATACATCATGCATCATCCATCATACATTATATATCACACGTCAAACATTATACATCTAACATCGTGCAACATATATCATACATCATACATCATACATCATACATCATACATCATACATCATACATCATACATCTTACATCATACATCATACATCATACATAATACATCATACATCATACCTCATACATCGTACATCGTACATCATACATCATGCATCGTGCATCATACATCATACATCATCCGTCATAAATCATACATCACACAGCATACATCGTCCATCGTTCATCATACATTTGTCATCGTATATCATACATCATAAATCGTACATCATGGATCATACATCAGGCATCATACGTCATACATCACACATCATACATTAAACATCGTACATCATACATGATACATCATACATTGCACATCATACATCATACATCATAAATCATACTTCATACATCTTACATCATACATCATACGTCATACATTATACATAATAAATCATACTTCATACATCATACATCATACATCGTACATCATGCATTATACATCATACATGATGCATCATGCATAATACATCATGCATCATACAGCACACATCATACATCATACATCATACATAATACATCATACATCATACATCATACATCATACATCGATCATCACACATCGCCCATCACACGTCATACGTCACACATCATACATCATACATAGTTCATTGTACATCGTTCATCCACATCATACATCATACATCAGACATCATACATCATACATCATACATCGTCCATCATATATAGTTCATCATACATCGTCCATCATATATCGCACATCATACATCGTCCATCATGTATCGTTCATCATACATCATACCTCATACGTCATACGTCATACATCACTCATCGTACATCGTTCGTCATACGTCGTTCATAATTATCGGTCATCATACATCGTTCATGATACACCATACATCGTACACAGTTCATCATACACTGTTCATCATACATCGGCATCATACATCGGTCTTAATAAACCGTTCATCATACAACGTTCATCATACATCGTCCATCATATATCGTTCATCATACATCATACATCATACATCGTTCATGATACACCATTCATCGTACATAGTTCATCATACACTGTTCATCATACATCGATCATGCTACATCATACATCACACTTCGTTAACCATACATCATAAATCATACATCATACATCGTAAATCATAAATCGTTCATCACACATGGTTCATCATACATGGTTCACCATACATCGTCCATCATATATCGCACATCATACATCGTCTATCATGTATCGTTCATCATACACCAGACATCATACATCATACATCATACATCGTCCATCATATATCGTTCATCATACATCGTCCGTCATATATCGCACATAAAATATCGTCCATCATGTATCGTTCATCATACATCGTTCATCAAACATCGTACATCATACATCATACATCATACATCATACATGATACATCATACATTATACATCACACATCGTTCATCATACATCCTACTTGATACATCATAATTCATACATCATGTGTCATACATCGTTCATCGTTCATCATACATCGGTCATCATACATCGTTCGTCATACATCGCTCATCATACATCGTACATCACACATCATACATCACAAATCAGACATTATACATCATACATCGTTCATCACACATCGTTCATCATACATTGTTCATCATACATCATACATCATACATCAAACATCTTACATCATACATCATACATCATACATCATACATCATACATCATACATCGTTCATCATACATCATACTTCATACATCATAAATCATACAACATACGTCAAACATCATACAACGTTCATCATACTTCGTTCATATATCATCGTTCATTATACATCGTCCATCACATATCGTTCGTCATTCATCGTTCACCATTCATCGTTCATCATACATCGTTCATCATACATCGTACATCATACATCGTTCCTCATACATCGTTCATCATATATCGTTCATCATACATTGTTCATCATACATCGTACATCATACATCTTTCATCATACATCGTTCATCATACATCGTTCAACATACATCATCCACCAAACCTCTTTCATTATATGTCGTCCATCATACGTCTTTCATCATACATCGTTCATCATACATCATACATCATACATCATACACCATACATCATACATCGGTCGACATACATCGTTCATCATACATCGTTCATTATACATCGATCATCATACGTCAAACATCAAATAACGTGAATCATACATCATGCGTCAGGCATCATACTTCAAACATAATACATCGTTCATCATACATAGTTCGTCATACATTGTCCATCATTCGTCGTAGATCATACATCGTTCATCATACATCGTTCATCATACATCGTTCATCATACATCATCCATCATACATCTTTCATCACTCGTCGTTCATCATACATCGTTAATCATACATCGTTCATCATACATCGTTCATCATATATCATACATCATACACCTTTCATCATACGTCGTTCAGCATACATCGTCCACCATACATCGTTCACCGTACATCAGACATCATACAACATACATCATACATCATACATCATACATCATACATCATACATCATACATCATACATCGTTCATCATGCATCATATTTCATACATCATAAACCAAAACATCATGAGTTATATATCGTTCATCGTTCATCATACATCGGTCATCATACATCGTTCATCATACATCGTCCATCAAACATCGTACATCATACATCATACATCATACATCATACATCATACATCATACATCTTTCATCATACATCATACTTGATACATCATAATTCATACAACATATGTCATACACCGTTCATCGTTCATCATACATCGGTCATCATACATCGTTCGTCATACATCGTTCATCATACATCGTACATCACACATCATACATCACAAATCATACATGATACATCATACATCGATCATCATACATCGTTCATCATACATTGTTCATCATGCATCATACTTCATACATCAAACATCATACATCATACATCATACATCACACATCATACATCATACATCATACATCGTTCATCATACATCATACTTCATACATCATAAGTCATACAACATACGTCATACATCATACAACGTTCGTCATACATCGTTCATATAACATCGTTCATTATACATCGTCCATCATATATCGTTCGTCATTCATCGTTCATCAAACATCGTTCATCATACATCGTTCATCATACATCGTACATCATACATCGTTCCTCACATCATACAACGTTCGTCATACATCGTTCATATAACATCGTTCATTATACATCGTCCATCATATATCGTTCGTCATTCATCGTTCATCAAACATCGTTCATCATACATCGTTCATCATACATCGTACATCATACATCGTTCCTCATACATCGTTCATCATACATCGTTCATCATACATCATTCATCATATATCGTTCACCATAATTCGTTCATCATTCATCCTTCAATATGCATCGTCCATCTTACATCGTACATCATACATCATACATCATACATCATACATCATACATCATACATCATACAACATACATCATACATCATACATCATACAACATACATCATACGTCATACATCGTACATCATACATCATACATCATAAAACATGCATCATGCTTCATACATCATACATCATACATCGTCCATCATAAATCGTTCATCTTAAATCTTTCATCATACATCGTTCAACATTCATCATAAATCATACATCATACATCATACAACATACATCATAGTTCATACATCATAAATCACACATCATATGTCATACGTAGTACATCGTTCATCATAAATCGGTTATCATACTTCGTTCGTCATACAGCGTTCAACATAAATCGTAAATCATACATAGTCCATCACACATCGTTCATCAAACATCGTTCATCATACATCGTCCTTCATATATCGTTCATCATAAATCGTTCATCATACATCGTTCATTATACACCGTTCATCACACATCGTTCATCATATATCGTTCATCATACATTGTTCATCATACATCGTACATCATACATCGTTTCATCGTGCACCGTTCATCCTGCATCGTTCATCATACATCTTTCTTTATACATCATACATCATACATCATAATTCATACATCATACAACATTCATCACAACGCATACATCATAAATCATTCATCGTTCATCGTACCTCAAACATCATATATCATACATCATACATCATGCATCATACATCATTCGTCAAACATCATACATCATACATCATACTTCATGCATCATACTTCATACATCATACGTCATACATCATATAACATACATCATACATTATACATCACACATCGTTCATTGTTCATCGTACATCGGTCGTCATACATCTTTCTTCATACCTCGATCATAATACATCGTTCATCATACATCGTCCACCATATATCTTTCATCATACTTCGATCATCATACATCGTTCATCATACATAGATCATCCTACATCTTTCACCATCCGACGTTCATCATACATCGTCCATCATACATCATACATCATAAATCTTAAATCATATATCATACATCGTTCATCGTAAATCGTTCATCGTTCATCTTACATCATTCATCATACATCATACATCATACATCATACATCATATATCACACATCAAACAACATCAAACGTCCATCGCTCATCATACATCTTACATAATACGTCATACATCAAACGTCATGCATCATACATTTTGCATCATACAACATACATCTTACGTCATACACCATACACCATGCTGCATACATCGTCCATCATACATCGACCACGATACATCGTTCTTCACACATCGTTCATCGTACATCGTTCATCATACATAGTTCATCACACATCGTTCATATTACATCGTACATCATACGTTATACATCATACATCATACATCATACACCATGAATCATACATCATGCATCATACAGCATACATCATACATCCTACATCATACATCAGACATCATACATCATAAATCATACATCATACATCGTACATAATACATCATACATCATACATCATGCATCATACACCATACATCGTTCATCATACATCATACGTCATACATCATACATCATGCATCATACATCAAACATCATACATCTTAAAACATACATCAAACATCATACGTCATACATCATACATCATACATCATAAGTCATGCATCATACGTCATACATCGTTCATGATACATCATACATCATATATCATACATCATGCATCATACATCATACATCGTTCATCATACATCATATGTCATAAACCATACATCATACATCAAACACCATATATCATACATCATATATCAGATATCATATATCACATATCATACTTCATATATCATACATCATACGTCAGAAATCATTCATCATACATCATATATCATACATCTTACATCGTTCTTCATACATCGTTCATCATACTTCGTTCATCATACATCGTTCACCATACATCGGTCAACATACATTGTTCATCATACATAGTTCATCATTCATCGTTCATCATACATCGTTCATCATTCATCCTACATCAAACGACATACATAATGCATCGTCCATCATACATCGTTCATCATACATCGTTCATCATACGTCGTTCATCATACCTCGCTCATCATACATCGTTCATCATACATAGTTCATCATACATCGTTCATCATACATCGTTCATCATTCATCCTACATCAAACGACATACACAATGCATCGTCCATCATACATCGGTCATCATATATCGTTCATCATACATCGTTCATCATACATCGATCTTCGTACATCTTCCATCATTCATCTTTCTACATACGACATACATAATATATCATACATCGCCCATGATACATCATACGTCATTCATCATACATCATACATCATAACTCATACATCATACATCGTTCATCATACATCGTTCGTCACAATTCGTGCATCATACATCATTCATCATATATCGATCATCGTACATCGTCCATCATACATCGTTCACCATACGTCATACATCTTATATCATACATCATTCATCATACATCACACGTCGTTCGTCATACATCGTACATCATAAAACATACATCATACATCATACACCATACGTCAGGCGTCATACATCATAAATCATACATCACACATCATACATCATACATCATGCATAATACATCATGCATCATACATCATACATCGTTCATCATACATCGTTCATCACACAACATACGTCACACGTCATACATCATACATCAGTCATCATACATCATAAATCAAACATCATACATCATACATCATACATCGATCATCGTACATCGTTCATCATACATCGTTCATCATACATCGATCATCATATATCGTTCATCTCACATCGTTCATCTTACATCGTTCATCATACATAGTTCGTCATACATCGTCCATCATATATCGTTCATCATACATCATACATCAAACGTCATACATAATGCATCGTTCATCATACATCGTTCATCACAAATCGTTCATCATACGTCGTTCATCGTACATCGTTCATCATATATCGTTCATCATACATCGTTCATCGTACAACGTATATCACACATCATACACCATACATCATATATCATACATCATAAACCATACATCATAAATCATATGTCGTCCATCGTTCATCATACATCACAAATCATACATCATGCATCAAACGTCATGAATCATACATCATGCATCACACATCACACATCATACATCATACATCGTTCATCGTTCATCATTCATCGGTCATCATACATTGTACATCATACGTCGTTCATCATTCATCGTTCATCATACATCGATCATCATTCATCGTCCATCATACATCGTTCATCGTGCATCGTACATCATGCATCGTTCATCATACATCGTTCATCATACATCATACATCATTCATCATAATTCATACATCATACAACATTAATCACAACGCATACATCATAAATCATTCATCGTTCATCGTGCCTCAAACATCATACATCATACATCATACATCATGCATCATACATCATACGTCATACATCATATAACGTACATCATACATTATACATCACACATCGGTCATTGTCCATTGTACATCGGTCGTCATACATCTTTCTTCATACCTCGATCATAATACATCGTTCATCATAAATCTTCCACAATACATCGTTCATCATACTTCGATCATCATACATCGTCCATCATACATAGATCATCCTACTTCGTTCACCATTCGACGTTCATCATACATCGACCATCATACATCATTCATCATACATCTTAAATCATATATCATACATCGTTCATCGTACATCGTTCATCGTACATCATACATCATTCATCATACATCATAAATCATACATCATACATCATATATCACACATCAATCAACATGAAACGTTCATCGCTACTCATACATCTTACATAATACGTCATACATCAAACGTCATGCATCATACATATTGCATCATACAACATACATCTTACGTCATACACCATACACCATGCTGCATACATCGTCCATCATACATCGTCCACGATACATCGTTCTTCACACATCGTTCATCGTACATCGTTCATCATACATAGTTCATCACACATCGTTCATCTTACATCGTACATCATACGTTATACATCATACATCATACATCATACACCATGAATCATACATCATGCATCATACAGCATACATCATACATCATACATCATACATCAGACATCATACATCATAAATCATACATCATACATCGTACATAATACATCATATATCATACATCATGCATCATACACCATACATCGTTCATCATACATCATACGTCATACATCATACATCATGCATCATACATCATACATCATACATCTTAAAACATACATCAAACATCATACGTCATACATCATACATCACACATGATACATAATGCATCATACGTCATACATCGTTCATACATCATACATCATACGTCATACATCATACAACATGCTTCATACAGCATACATCATACATCATGCATCATACAGCATACATCATACATCATACATCGTTCATCAAACATCATACGACATAAATCATGCATCATACATCAAACACCATTCATCATACATCATACGTCACGTATCATACATCATAAATCATACAACACATATCATAAATCATACATCACACATCATACGTCAACGTCATACATCATACATCATACATCGTTCATCAAACATCGTTCATCATACATCGTTCATCTTATATCGTTCGTCATACATCGTTCATCATACATAGATTATCATACATCGTCCATCATACATCGTACATCATACATTTTACATCAAACGTCATACATAATACATCGTTCATCATACATCGTACATCATACATCGTTCATCATAAATCGTTCATCATTCATCGACCATCATGCGTCATACATCATATATCATGCATCATACATGATACATCATACATCGTTCATCATACTTCGTTCATCATAGTTCGTTCATCATACATCGTTCGTCTTAAATCGACTATTGTTCATCGTCGATCATACGTCGTTCATCATACGTCATACATCATATATCATACATCATAAATGATACATCATACATCTTTCATCATACTTCGTACATCATAGATCGTTCATCACACATCGTTCATAATAATTCGATTATCTTACATCATACATCGTCCATCATACATCATACATCATACATCTTAAATCATATATCATACATCGTTCATCGTACATCGTTCATCGTTCATCACACATCATTCATCATACATCATACATCATACATCATACATCATATATCACACATCAAACAACATGAAACGTTCATCGCTCATCATACATCTTACATAATACGTCATACATTAAACGTCATGCATCATACATTTTGCATCATACAACATACATCTTACGTCATACACCATACACCATGCTGCATACATCGTCCATCATACATCGGACATGATACATCGTACACCACACATCGTTCATCTTACATCGTTCATCATACGTCGTTCATCATACATCGATCATATTACATCGTACTTCACACGTTATACATCATACATCATACATCATACACCATGAATCATACATCATGCATCATACAGCATTCATCATACATCATTAATCATACATCATATATCATACATCATAAATCATACATCATACATCGTACATAATACATCATACATCATACATCATGCATCATACACCATACATCGTTCATCATACATCATACGTCATACATCATACATCATGCTTCATACATCAAACATCATACATCTTAAAACATACATCAAACATCATACGTCATACATCATACATCATACATCATAAGTCATGCATCATACCTCATACATCTTACATCATTCCTCATAATTCATAAATCATACACCATACCTCAAACACCATACATCATACATCATACAACCATACATCATACATCATATATCACGCATCATGCATCGTACTTCATACATCCTTCATCATACATCGTTAATAATACATCGATCATCATACATCGTACATCATAAATCGTTCATCATGCATCGTTCATCATACATCGTTCATAATACATAGTTCACCATTCAAAAGCATCATACATCATACATCACACATCATACAACATACATCATAGTGCATACAACATTCATCATTCATCGTCCATCGTACCTCATACATCATACATCATACATCATTCATCGTAAACCATACATCATGCATCATATATCATACATCATACATCGTGAGTCATACATCGTTCATCATACATCGTTCATCATACATCGTTCATCATACATAGTTCATCATACATAGTTCATCATACATCGTTCATCATACATCGTTCATCATACATCGTTCATCCTACATCGTTCATCATACAACATACATCACACATCATACATCATACATCATACATCATACATCATACATCATACATCATACATCATACATCAAAGACCATACATCATAAATCATACATCGTCCATCGATCATCATAAATCACTAATCATACGTCATACATCAAACGTCATGAATCATACATCATGCATCATACATCGTACATCACACATCACACATCATAAATCATACACCATACACCGTTCATCACACATCGTTCATCACCATTCGTTCATCATACAACGTTCATCATACACCGATCATCGTACATCGTCATCATACATCGTTCATCATACGTCATACAACATATATCATACATCATACATGATACATCATACATCGTTCATCATACATCGTTCATCATACTTAGTTCATCATACATCGCTCATCACACATGGTTCATCATACATCACACACCAAACATCAT
>JAUCRC010000078.1:0-82963 GCA_032399595.1 Tetragonula carbonaria | reverse complement strand
TACATCGTTCATAATACATCGTTCATCATACATCGTTCATCATACATCGTTCATCATAAATCGTTCATCATACATTGACCATCATACATCGTCCATTATACATCGTCATCGAACGACATACATCATACATCATAGATCATATATCATACATCATACATCATACATCGAACATCATAAATCGTACAACGTACACGGATCAACAGACATCGTTCGCCATACATCGTTCATCATACGTCGTTCATCATACATCGTCCATCATACACCATACATCATACATCACACATCGTTCATAATACATCGTTCATCATACATCGTTCATCATACATCGTTCATCATTCATCGTTCACCATACATCGTTCATCATACATCGTACATCACACATCATACGCCATACATCATACATCATACGTCATTCATCATTCATCGTTCATCATACATCTTTAATCATACATCGTCCGTCGTACATCATATATCATATATCGTTCATCGTCCGTCATACATCGTTCATCATGCATCGTTCATCATACGTCGTTCATCTTACATCGACAATCATACAACGTTCGTCACACATCGTCCATCATACATCATACGTCATACATCGTTCATCGTTCATCATACATCGTTCATCATTCATCGTTCATCATACATCGTTCATCATATATAGTTCATCATACATCGTTCATCATATGTCGTCCATCACACATCGTTCATCATACATCGGCCATCGTACATCAAACATGATACATCATACATCATATGTCAGACATCAGACATGGTTCATCATACAGCGTTCATCATACATCGTCCATCATACATCGTTCATCATACATAGTTCAACATATATCGTTCAACATACATCGTATATCATACATCGTTCATCACACTTCGTACATCACAAATCGATCATCATACGTCATACATCAAACATCATGAATCATACATCATAAGTCAGATATCATACATCGTTCATCATACATCGTTCACCATACATCGTTCATAATACATCGTTCATCATTCAACGTTCATTATACATCGTTCATCATACATCGTTCAACATTCCTCGTTCATCATACATCGTTCTTCATACATCGCCCCTCATAAAACGTTCATCATACATCGTTCATCATACATTGTTCATCATACATCGTTCAGCATACATCATACATCATACATCATACAATGTTCATCATACATCGTTCATCATATATCGTTCGTCATACATCGTACATCATACATAGTTCATCATACATCGTTCATCATACATCGTCCATCATACGTCATACATCAAACATCATGCATCATACATCATAATTCATACATCATACATCGTTCATCATACATCGTTCATCATACATCGTTCATCATTCATCGTTCATCATACATCGTTCATCATACATCAATCATCATACATCGTACATCATACATCGTTCATCACACAACGTTCAGCATACATCATACATCATACATCAAACATCATGCATCATACATCATAAGTCATACATCATACATGGTTTATCATACATCGTTCATCATACACCGTTCATCATACATCGTCCATCATACATCGTACATCACACATCGTACATCACACTTCGATCATCATACTTCATACATCAAACGTCATGCATCATACATCATAATTCATACATCATACATCGTTCATCAATCATCGTTCATCATATATCGTTCATCATTCATCGTTCATCATACATCGTTCATCATACATCAATCATCATACATCGTTCAACATACATCGTTCAGCATACATCGCCCATCATATATCGTTCATCACATATCGTATATCAAACATCGACCATCATACGTCAAACGTCAAACATTATGCATCATACATCATAAGCCATACATCACACATCGTTCATCATACATCGTTCATCATACATCGTTCATCATACATCGTCCATCATACATCGTTCATAATACATCGATCATCATAGATCGTTCATCATAAATCGCACATCGCACATCGTTCATCAAAAGTCGTTCATCACACATCGATCATCATACGCCATGCTTAAAACATAATGCATCTTACATCATGCGTCATACATCGTACATCGTTCATCATACATCGTTCATCATATGTCGTTCATGTCCATCGTACATCAAACATGATGCATCATACGTCAGACACCAGACATGGTTCATCATACATCGTTCATGATACATCGTTCATCATACATCGTTCATCATACATCGTTCATCATACATCCGTCAACATACATCGTTCAACAAACATCGTCCATCATTCATCGTTCATCACACTTCGTACATCACACATCGATCATCATACATCATACATCAAACATCATGCATCATACATCACAAGTGAGACATCATACATCGTCCATCATACATCGTTCAGGATACATCGTTCATAATACATCGTTCATCATTCATCGTTCACCATACATCGTTTATCATATATCGTACATCATACATCATACATCATACATCATACATCATACGTCATACATCATACATCGTTCATCATACATCGTTAATCATACATCGTCCATCGTACATCATATATCAGACATCGTTCGTCGTCCATCATACATCGTCCATCATACATCGTTCATCATACATCGTTCATCTTAAAGCGACCATCATACAACGTTCATCATACATCGTTCATCATACATCATAAGTCTTACATCGTTCATCGTTCATCATACATCGTTCATCATACATCGTTCATCATACATCGTTCATCATAAATAGTTCATCATACATCGTTCAAAATACATCGTCCATCATACATCGTTAATCACACAACGTACATCACTATCGATCGTCATACGTCATACATCAAACGTCATGCATTATACATCATAAGTCATACATCATACATCATTCATCATACATCGTTCATCATACGTCGTTCATCATACATCGTTCATCATACATCGTCCACCGTACATCAAACATGAAACATCATACATCATATGTCAGACGTCAGACATGGTTCATCATACAGCGTTCATCTTACATCGTTCATCATACATCGTTCTTCATACATAGTTCGACATATATCGTTCAACATACATCGTATATCATACAGCGTTCATCACTCTTCGTTCATCACACATCGATCATCATACATCATACATCAGACATCATGCATCATACATCATAATTCAGACATCATACATCGTTCATCATACATCGTTCATCATACATCGTTCATCATTCATCGTTCATCATACATCGTTCATCGAACATCGATAATCATACGTCATGCATCAGACATCATGCATCATACCTCATAAGTCATACATCATACATCGTCCATCATACTTCGTTCATCATACATCGTTCATCATTCATCGTTCATCATACACCGTGCATCATACATCGTCCATCATACATCGTACATCACACATCGTACATCACACATCGACCATCATACGTCATATATCAAACATCATGCATCATACATCATAAGCCATACATCATACATCGTTCATCATACATCGTTCATCATACATCGTTCATCATACATCGTCCATCATACATCGTTCATCATACATCCATCATCATAAAACGTTCAACATAAATAGCACATCACACATCGTTCAACAAATATCGTTCATCAAACATCGATAATCATACGCCATGCTTCAAACATAATATATATTACATCAGGCGTCATGCATCATACTTCATTCATCAAACATCGGTCATAATACACCTTTCATTTTTCATCGTCCATCAAACATCGTTCATCACACATCAAACATCATACATCATACAACATATATCACACCTCATAAATCGTTCATCATACTTCGAACATCATACATCGTTCAACATTCATCGTTCATCATACATCGTTCGTCATACATCGCCCCTCATAAAACGTTCATCATACATCGTTCATCATAAATCGTTCATCATACATCGTCCAGCATACATCATGCACCATACATCATACATTGTTCATCATACATCGTTGATCATACATGGTTCGTCATACATCGTTCGTAATACATCGTTCATCATACATCGTTCATCATACACCGTTCATCATAAATCGTTCATCATACATTGCCCATCATACATCGTCCATTATACATCGTCATCGTACGACATACATCATATATCATAGATCATATTTCATACATCATATATCATACATCGAACATCATAAATCGTACAACATACACGGTTCAACAGACATCGTTCGCCATACATCGTTCATCAAACGTCGTTCATTATACATCGTCCATCATACACCATACATCCTACATCACACATCGTTCATCATACACCGTACATCATACATCGCTCATCATACATCGTTCATCATACATCGTTCATCATACATCGTCCATCATACATCGTTCATAATACATCGATCATCATAGATCGTTCATCATAAATCGCACATCACACATCGTTCATCAAAAGTCGTCCATCACACATCGATCATCATACGCCATGCTTAAAACATAATGCATCTTACATCATGCGTCTTGCATCATACTTCATACATCGTACATCGTTCATCATACATCGTTCATCATATGTCGTTCATCATACATCGTTCATCATACATCGTCCATCGTACATCAAACATGATGCATCATACGTCAGACACCAGACATGGTTCATCATACATCGTTCATGATACATCGTTCATCATACATCGTTCATCATACATCGTTCATCATACATCCGTCAACATACATCGTTCAACAAACATCGTCCATCATTCATCGTTCATCACACTTCGTACATCACACATCGATCATCATACATCATACATCAAACATCATGCATCATACATCACAAGTGAGACATCATACATCGTCCATCATACATCGTTCACCATACATCGTTCATAATACATCGTTCATCATTCATCGTTCACCATACATCGTTTATCATATATCGTACATCATACATCATACATCATACATCATACATCATACGTCATACATCATAAATCGTTCATCATACATCGTTAATCATACATCGTCCATCGTACATCATATATCAGACATCGTTCGTCGTCCATCATACATCGTTCATCATACATCGTTCATCATACATCGTTCATCTTAAATCGACCATCATACAACGTTCATCATACATCGTTCATCATACATCATAAGTCTTACATCGTTCATCGTTCATCATACATCGTTCATCATACATCGTTCATCATACATCGTTCATCATAAATAGTTCATCATACATCGTTCAAAATACATCGTCCATCATACATCGTTAATCACACAACGTACATCACTATCGATCGTCATACGTCATACATCAAACATCATGCATCATACATCATAAGTCATACATCATACATCATTCATCATACATCGTTCATCATACGTCGTTCATCATACATCCTTCATCATACATCGTCCATCGTACATCAAACATGAAACATCATACATAATATGTCAGACGTCAGACATGGTTCATCATACAGCGTTCATCTTACATCGTTCATCATACATCGTTCATCATACATAGTTCGACATATATCGTTCAACATACATCGTATATCATACAGCGTTCATCACACTTCGTTCATCACACATCGATCATCATACATCATACATCAGACATCATGCATCATACATCATAATTCAGACATCATACATAGTTCATCATACATCGTTCATCATACATCGTTCATCATTCATCGTTCATCATACATCGTTCATCGAACATCGATAATCATACGTCATGCATCAGACATCATGCATCATACCTCATAAGTCATACATCATACATCGTCCATCATACTTCGTTCATCATACATCGTTCATCATTCATCGTTCATCATACACCGTTCATCATACATCGTCCATCATACATCGTACATCACACATCGTACATCACACATCGATCATCATACGTCATATATCAAACATCATGCATCATACGTCATAAGCCATACATCATACATCGTTCATCATACATCGTTCATCATACATCGTTCATCATACATCGTCCATCATACATCGTTCATCATACATCCATCATCATAAAACGTTCAACATAAATAGCACATCACACATCGTTCAACAAACATCGTTCATCAAACATCGATAATCATAAGCCATGCTTCAAACGTAATATATATTACATCAGGCGTCATGCATCATACTTCATTCATCAAACATCGGTCATAATACACCTTTCATTTTTCATCGTCCATCAAACATCGTTCATCACACATCAAACATCATACATCATACAACATATATCACACCTCATAAATCGTTCATCATACTTCGAACATCATACATCGTTCAACATTCATCGTTCATCATACATCGTTCGTCATACATCGCCCCTCATAAAACGTTCATCATACGTCGTTCATCATAAATCGTTCATCATACATCGTCCAGCATACATCATACGCCATACATCATACATTGTTCATCATACATCGTTGATCATACATGGTTCGTCATACATCGTTCGTAATACATCGTTCATCATACATCGTTCATCATACACCGTTCATCATAAATCGTTCATCATACATTGCCCATCATACATCGTCCATTATACATCGTCATCGTACGACATACATCATATATCATAGATCATATTTCATACATCATATATCATACATCGAACATCATAAATCGTACAACATACACGGTTCAACAGACATCGTTCGCCATACATCGTTCATCAAACGTCGTTCATTATACATCGTCCATCATACACCATACATCCTACATCACACATCGTTCATCATACACCGTACATCATACATCGCTCATCATACATCGTTCATCACACATCGTTCATCATACATCGTTCATAATACATTGTTCACCATACAACGTTCATCATACATCGTTCATCACACATCGTTCATCACACATCGTTCATCACACATCGTTCATCACACATCGATATTCATATCTCTTACCTCATACATCATGCATCATACGTCATGCGACATGCATCATACTTCTTAAATCATACATCGTTCATATTTCATCGCTCATTATACATCGTTCATCATGCATCAAACATCGTACATCATATATCATATGTCAGATATCATACATCGTTCATCATACATCGTTCATCATACATCGTTCATCATACATCGTACATCACACATCGTACATAACACATCGACCATCATACGTCATACATTAAACATCAAACATCATAAGTCATACATCATACATCGTTCATCATACATCGTTCATCATACATCGTTCGTCATTCATCGTTCATCATACATCGTTCATCATACATCGATCATCATTCATCGTTCAACATACATCGTTCAGCATACATCGTCCATCATACATCGATCATCATAAATCGTTCAACATAAATCGCACATCACACATCGTTCATCAAATATCGTTCATCACACATCGACCATCATACGTCATGCTTAAAACATAATGCATTTTACATCATGCGTCATGCATCATACTTCATACCTCAAACATCGTTCATCATACACCTTTCATTTTTCATCGTCCATCAATCATCGTTCATCACACATCAAACACCATACATCATACAACATATATCATATCTCAAAAATTGTTCACCATACATCGTTCATCAAGCATTGTTCATAATATATCGTTCATCATACATCATACATCGTTCGTCACACATCGTCCATCATTCACCATAAATCATACATCATCCGTCATGCATCGTACTTCACACATCGTATATCGTTCGTTATACATCGTCCATCTGTCATCGTATATCAAACATCCTACATCACACATCAAATATCATACATCATACAACATATATCACACCTCATAAATCGTTCATCATACTTCGAACATCATACATCGTCCATCATACATCGATAATCATACATCGATCACCATACATCATACATCACATATCATTCATCATTCATCGTACACCATACATGACACATCATACACCAAACATCATACTTCATACAACGTCCATCGTTCATCGTACGTGAAACATCAGAAATCATACATCAATATCATGTATCACACAACATGCGTCTTGCTTCATACATAATACATCATACATCGTTCGTCATAGATCGTTCATAAAACATCGTTCAACATACATCGTTCAACATACATCTTCCAACATACATCGTCCATCAAACATCGTTCATCCCAGATCGTTCATCACACATCGATCATCATACGTCATACATCAACATCTTGCACCATACACCATGCGTCATGCATCATACATCTTACATCATGCATCGTTCATCATACATCGTCCATCGTACATCAAACATGATACATCATACATCATACGTCAGACATCAGACATGGATCATCATACATCGTTCATCATACATCGTTCATTATACATCGTTCATCATACATCGTTCAACATACATCGTTCAACATACATCGTCCATCATACATCGTTCATCACACTTCGTACATCATACATCGTTCATCATACATCGTTAATCATACATCGTCCATCTTACATCATACATCTTACATCGTTCATCGTCCATCATACATCGTTCATCAAACATCGTTCATCATACATCGTTCATCTTACATCGACCATCATACAACGTTCATCATACATCGTTCATCATACATCATAAGTCATACATCGTTCATCGTTCATCATACATCGTTCATCATACAACGTTCATCATAAATAGTTCATGATACATCGTTCAACATACATCGTCCGTCATACATCGTTCATCACACAACGTACATCACACATCGATCATCATACGTCATACATCAAACATCATGCATCATACATCATAAGTCATACATCATACATCGTTCATCATACATCGTTCATCATACGTCGTTCATCATACATCGTTCATCATACATCGTCCATCGTACATCAAACATGGTACATCATACATCATATGTCAGACGTCAGACATGGTTCATCATACAGCGTTCATCATACATCGTTCATCATTCATCGTTCATCATATATAGATCAACATATATCGTTCAACACACATCGTATATCATACATCGTTCATCACACTTCGTAGATCACACATCGATCATCATACGTCATACATCAAACATCATGCATCATACATCACATGTCAGACATCATACATCGTTCATCATACATCGTTCACCATGCATCTTTCATAATACATCGTTCATCATTCATCGTTCATTATACATCGTTCATCATACATCGTTCATCATTCATCGTTCATCATACATCGTTCGTCATACATCGCCCCTCACAGAACGTTCATCATACATCGTTCATCATACATCGTTCATCATACAAAGTTCAGCATACATCATACATCATACATCTTACATTTTTCATCATACATCGTTCATCATTCATCGTTCGTCATACATCGTATATCATACATCGTTCATCATACATCGTTCATCATACGTTGTCCATCATACATCGTTCATTATACATTGTTCATCGTAAGACATACATCATACATCATAGATCATATATCATACATCATACATCATTCATCGAACATCATAAATCGTACAACATGCACGGTTCATCAGACACAGTTCACCATACATCGTTCATCATACGTCGTTCATCATACAACGTTCGTCATACATCGTCCATCATACACCATACATCATACATTATACATCGTTCATCATACATCGTCCATCATACATCGTTCACCATACACCGTTCATCATACATCGTTCATCATACATCGTTCATCATACATCGTTCATAATACATTGTTCACCATACATCGTTCATCATACATCCTTAATCACTCAGCGTTCATCACACATCGATATTCATATGTCTTTCATCAAACATCATGCATCATACATCTAGCGACATGAATCATACTTCTTACACCATACATCGTTCATATTTCATCGTTCATCATACATCGTTCATCATACCTCGTCCATCATACATCGTCCATCATACATCGTCCATCATACATCGTTCATAATACATTGTACACCAAACATCGTTCATCATACATCGTTTATCACACATCGTTCATGACACAACGATATTCATACGTCTTACATCAATCATCATGCATCATACAGCATGCGACATGCATCATACTTCTTACATCATTCTAACTTCATCGTTCATTATACATCGTTCATCATGCATCAAACATCATACATCATATATCATAAGTCGGAAATCGTATATCGTTCATTATACATCGTTCATCATACATCTTTCATCATACATCGTTCATCATACATCGTTCATCATAAATCGTTCATCATACATCGTTCATCATACAACGTTCAGCACACATCATACATCATACATCACACATCATGCATCATACATCATAAGTCATACATCATACATCATTCGTCATACATCGTTCATCTTACACCGTTCACCGTACATCGTCCATCATACATCGTTCATCATACTTCGTTCAACATACATCGTTCAGCATACATCGTCCATCATACATCGTACATCACACATCTTACATCACACATCGATCATCATACGTCATACATCAAACATCATGCATCATACATCATAAGGCATACATCATACATCGTTCATCATACATCGTTCATCACACATCGTTCATCTCCCATCGATCATCATACGTCATACGTCATAAGTCATACATCACACATCATACATCATACATCGTTTATCATACATCGTAATTCCTACATCGATAATCATACTTCGTTCAACATTTATCGTACATCATATATCGCTCTTCATACATCGTTCGTCATACGTCGTTCATTATATATCGTTCATCATACATCGTTCATAATATATCGTTCATCATACATCGTTCATCATACATCGTACATCACACATCGTTCATCATAAATCGTTCATCATACATCGTTAAACATACATCGTTCAACATACATCGTCCATCATACATCGTACGTCACACATCGTACATCACACATCGATCATCATACGTCATACATCAAACATCATGCATCATACATCATAATTCATACATCATACATCGTTGATCATACATCGTTCATCATACATCGTTCATCATTTATCGTTCATCATATATCGTTCATCATACATCGTCCATCATACATCGTAAGTCACACATCGTACATCACACTTCGATCATCATACGTCATACATCAAACATCATGCATCATTCATCATAATACATACATCATAGATCGTTCATCATACATCGTTCATCATACACCGTTCATCTTGCATCATACATCATAAGTCATACATCATACATCGTTGATCATACATCGTTCATCATACATCGTTCATCTTAAATCGACCATCATACAACGTTCATCATACATCGTTCATCATACATCATAAGTCTTACATCGTTCATCGTTCATCATACATCGTTCATCATACATCGTTCATCATACGTCGTTCATCATAAATAGTTCATCATACATCGTCCAAAATACATCGTCCATCATACATCGTTAATCACACAACGTACATCACTATCGATCGTCATACGTCATACATCAAACATCATGCATCATACATCATAAGTCATACATCATACATCATTCATCATACATCGTTCATCATGCGTCGTTCATCATACATCGTTCATCATACATCGTCAATCGTACATCAAACATGAAACATCATACATAATATGTCAGACGTCAGACATGGTTCATCATACAGCGTTCATCTTACATCGTTCATCATACATCGTTCATCATACATAGTTCGACATATATCGTTCAACATACATCGTATATCATACAGCGTTCATCACACTTCGTTCATCACACATCGATCATCATACATCATACATCAGACATCATGCATCATACATCATAATTCAGACATCATATATCTTTCATCATACATCGTTCATCATACATCGTTCATCATTCATCGTTCATCATACATCGTTCATCGAACATCGATAATCATACGTCATGCATCAGACATCATGCATCATACCTCATAAGTCATACATCATACATCGTCCATCATACTTCGTTCATCATACATCGTTCATCATTCATCGTTCATCATACACCGTTCATCATACATCGTCCATCATACATCGTACATCACACATCGTACATCACACATCGATCATCATACGTCATATATCAAACATCATGCATCATACATCATAAGCCATACATCATACATCGTTCATCATACATCGTTCATCATACATCGTTCATCATACATCGTCCATCATACATCGTTCATCATACATCCATCATCATAAAATGTTCAACATAAATAGCACATCACACATCGTTCAACAAATATCGTTCATCAAACATCGATAATCATACGCCATGCTTCAAACATAATATATATTACATCAGGCGTCATGCATCATACTTCATTCATCAAACATCGGTCATAATACACCTTTCATTTTTCATCGTCCATCAAACATCGTTCATCACACATCAAACATCATTCATCATACAACATATATCACACCTCATAAATCGTTCATCATACTTCGAACATCATACATCGTTCAACATTCATCGTTCATCATACATCGTTCGTCATACATCGCCCCTCATAAAACGTTCATCATACATCGTTCATCATAAATCGTTCATCATACATCGTCCAGCATACATCATGCACCATACATCATACATTGTTCATCATACATCGTTGATCATACATGGTTCGTCATACATCGTTCGTAATACATCGTTCATCATACATCGTTCATCATACACCGTTCATCATAAATCGTTCATCATACATTGCCCATCATACATCGTCCATTATACATCGTCATCGTACGACATACATCATATATCATAGATCATATTTCATACATCATATATCATACATCGAACATCATAAATCGTACAACATACACGGTTCAACAGACATCGTTCGCCATACATCGTTCATCAAACGTCGTTCATTATACATCGTCCATCATACACCATACATCCTACATCACACATCGTTCATCATACACCGTACATCATACATCGCTCATCATACATCGTTCATCATACATCGTTCATCATACATCGTTCATAATACATTGTTCACCATACAACGTTCATCATACATCGTTCATCACACATCGTTCATCACACATCGTTCATCACACATCGATATTCATATGTCTTACCTCATACATCATGCATCATACGTCATGCGACATGCATCATACTTCTTAAATCATACATCGTTCATATTTCATCGTTCATCATACATCGATCATCATACATCGTTCATCATACATCGTTCATCATACACCGTTCATCATACATCGCTCATCATACATCGTTCATCATACATGGTTCATCATACATCGTTCATAATACACTGTTCACCATACATCGTTCATCATACATCGTTCATCACACATCGTTCATCACACAAATATATCCATACGTCTTATATCAAACATCATGCATCATACATCATGCGACATTCATCATGCTTCTTACATCATACATCGTTCATATTTCATCGCTCATTATACATCGTTCATCATGCATCAAACATCGTACATCATATATCATATGTCAGACATCATACATCGTTCATCATACATCGTTCACCATACATCGTTCATCATACATCGTACATCACACATCGTACATAACACATCGAACATCATACGTCATACATCAAACATCATACATCATAAGTCATACATCATACATCGTTCATCATACATCGTTCATCATACATCGTTCGTCATTCATCGTTCATCATACATCGTTCATCATACATCGATCATCATTCATCGTTCAACATACATCGTTCAGCATACAACGTCCATCATACATCGATCATCATAAATCGTTCAACATAAATCGCACATCACACATCGTTCATCAAATATCGTTCATCACACATCGGCCATCATACGTCATGCTTAAAACATAATGCATTTTACATCATGCGTCATGCATCATACTTCATACCTCAAACATCGTTCATCATACACCTTTCATTTTTCATCGTCCATCAATCATCGTTCATCACACATCAAACACCATACATCATACAACATATATCATATCTCAAAAATTGTTCACCATACATCGTTCATCAAGCATTGTTCATAATATATCGTTCATCATACATCATACATCGTTCGTCACACATCGTCCATCATTCACCATAAATCATACATCATCCGTCATGCATCGTACTTCACACATCGTATATCGTTCGTTATACATCGTCCATCTGTCATCGTATATCAAACATCCTACATCACACATCAAATATCATACATCGTACAACATATATCACACCTCATAAATCGTTCATCATACTTCGAACATCATACATCGTTCATCATAAATCGTTCATCATACATCGTTCAACATACATCGTTCAACATACATCGTCCATCATACATCGTACGTCACACATCGTACATCACACATCGATCATCATACGTCATACATCAAACATCATGCATCATACATCATAATTCATACATCATACATCGTTGATCATACATCGTTCATCATACATCGTTCATCATTTATCGTTCATCATATATCGTTCATCATACATCGTCCATCATACATCGTAAGTCACACATCGTACATCACACTTCGACCATCATACGTCATACATCAAACATCATACATCATAAGTCATACATCATACATCGTTCATCATACATCGTTCATCATACATCGTTCGTCATTCATCGTTCATCATACATCGTTCATCATACATCGATCATCATTCATCGTTCAACATACATCGTTCAGCATACATCGTCCATCATACATCGATCATCATAAATCGTTCAACATAAATCGCACATCACACATCGTTCATCAAATATCGTTCATCACACATCGACCATCATACGTCATGCTTAAAACATAATGCATTTTACATCATGCGTCATGCATCATACTTCATACCTCAAACATCGTTCATCATACACCTTTCATTTTTCATCGTCCATCAATCATCGTTCATCACACATCAAACACCATACATCATACAACATATATCATATCTCAAAAATTGTTCACCATACATCGTTCATCAAGCATTGTTCATAATATATCGTTCATCATACATCATACATCGTTCGTCACACATCGTCCATCATTCACCATAAATCATACATCATCCGTCATGCATCGTACTTCACACATCGTATATCGTTCGTTATACATCGTCCATCTGTCATCGTATATCAAACATCCTACATCACACATCAAATATCATACATCATACAACATATATCACACCTCATAAATCGTTCATCATACTTCGAACATCATACATCGTCCATCATACATCGATAATCATACATCGATCACCATACATCATACATCACATATCATTCATCATTCATCGTACACCATACGTGACACATCATACATCAAACATCATACTTCATACAACGTCCATCGTTCATCGTACGTGAAACATCATAAATCATACATCAATATCATGTATCACACAACATGCGTCTTGCTTCATACATAATACATCATACATCGTTCGTTATAGATCGTTCATAAAACATCGTTCAACATACATCGTTCAACATACATCTTCCAACATACATTGTCCATCAAACATCGTTCATCCCAGATCGTTCATCACACATCGATCATCATACGTCATACATCAACATCTTGCACCATACACCATGCGTCATGCATCATACATCTTACATCATGCATCGTTCATCATACATCGTCCATCGTACATCAAACATGATACATCATACATCATACGTCAGACATCAGACATGGATCATCATACATCGTTCATCATACATCGTTCATTATACATCGTTCATCATACATCGTTCAACATACATCGTTCAACATATATCGTCCATCATACATCGTTCATCACACTTCGTACATCATACATCGTTCATCATACATCGTTAATCATACATCGTCCATCTTACATCATACATCTTACATCGTTCATCGTCCATCATACATCGTTCATCAAACATCGTTCTTCATACATCGTTCATCTTACATCGACCATCATACAACGTTCATCATACATCGTTCATCATACATCATAAGTCATACATCGTTCATCGTTCATCATACATCGTTCATCATACAACGTTCATCATAAATAGTTCATGATACATCGTTCAACATACATCGTCCGTCATACATCGTTCATCACACAACGTACATCATACATCGTCCATCTTACATCATACATCTTACATCGTTCATCGTCCATCATACATCGTTCATCAAACATCGTTCTTCATACATCGTTCATCTTACATCGACCATCATACATCGTTCATCATACGTCGTTCATCATACATCGTTCATCATACATCGTCCATCGTACATCAAACATGGTACATCATACATCATATGTCAGACGTCAGACATGGTTCATCATAGAGCGTTCATCATACATCGTTCATCATTCATCGTTCATCATATATAGATCAACATATATCGTTCAACATACATCGTATATCATACATCGTTCATCACACTTCGTAGATCACACATCGATCATCATACGTCATACATCAAACATCATGCATCATACATCACATGTCAGACATCATACATCGTTCATCATACATCGTTCACCATGCATCTTTCATAATACATCATTCATCATTCATTGTTCATTATACATCGTTCATCATACATCGTTCATCATTCATCGTTCATCATACATCGTTCGTCATACATCGCCCCTCACAGAACGTTCATCATACATCGTTCATCATACATCGTTCCTCATACAAAGTTCAGCATACATCATAAATCATACATCTTACATTTTTCATCATACATCGTTCATCATTCATCGTTCGTCATACATCGTATATCATACATCGTTCATCATACATCGTTCATCATACGTTGTCCATCATACATCGTTCATTATACATTGTTCATCGTAAGACATACATCATACATCATAGATCATATATCATACATCATACATCATTCATCGAACATCATAAATCGTACAACATGCACGGTTCATCAGACACAGTTCACCATACATCGTTCATCATACGTCGTTCATCATACAACGTTCGTCATACATCGTCCATCATACACCATACATCATTCATTATACATCGTTCATCATACATCGTCCATCATACATCGTTCACCATACACCGTTCATCATACATCGTTCATCATACATCGTTCATCATACATCGTTCATAATACATTGTTCACCATACATCGTTCATCATACATCCTTAATCACTCAGCGTTCATCACACATCGATATTCATATGTCTTACATCAAACATCATGCATCATACATCTAGCGACATGAATCATACTTCTTACATCATACATCGTTCATATTTCATCGTTCATCATACATCGTTCATCATACCTCGTCCATCATACATCGTCCATCATACATCGTCCATCATACATCGTTCATAATACATTGTACACCAAACATCGTTCATCATACATCGTTTATCACACATCGTTCATGACACAACGATATACATACGTCTTACATCAAACATCATGCATCATACAGCATGCGACATGCATCATACTTCTTACATCATTCTAACTTCATCGTTCATTATACATCGTTCATCATGCATCAAACATCATACATCATATATCATAAGTCGGATATCGTATATCGTTCATCATACATCGTTCATCATACATCGTTCATCATACATCGTTCATCATAAATCGTTCATCATACATCGTTCATCATACAACGTTCAGCACACATCATACATCGTACATCACACATCATGCATCATACATCATATGTCATACATCATACATCATTCATCATACATCGTTCATCATACACCGTTCATCGTACATCGTCCATCATACATCGTTCATCATACTTCGTTCAACATACATCGTTCAGCATACATCGTCCATCATACATCGTACATCACACATCTTACACCACACATCGATCATCATACGTCATACATCAAACATCATGCATCATACATCATAGGGCATACATCATACATCGTTCATCAAACATCGTTCGTCACACATCGTTCATCCCCTATCGATCATCGTACGTCATACGTCATAAGTCATACATCACACATCATACATACATCGTTCATCATTTATCGTTCATCATATATCGTTCATCATACATCGTCCATCATACATCGTAAGTCACACATCGTACATCACACTTCGATCATCATACGTCATACATCAAACATCATGCATCATTCATCATAATGCATACATCATAGATCGTTCATCATACATCGTTCATCATATATCGTTCATCATTCATCGTTCATCATACATCGTTCATCATACATCGGTCATCATACATCGTTCAACATACATCGTTCAGCATACATCGCCCATCATACATCGTTCATCACACATCGTAGATCAAACATCGATAATCATACGTCAAACATCAAACATCATGCATCATACATCATAAGCCATACATCATACATCGTTCATCATACATCGTTCATCATACATCGTCCATCATACATCGTTCATAATACATCGATCATCATATATCGTTCATCATAAATCGCACATCACACATCGTTCATCAAACGTCATTCATCGCACATCGATCATCATACGCCATGCTTAAAACATAATGCATCTTACATCATGCGTCATGCATCACACTTCATACATCGTACATCGTACATTATACATCGTTCATCTGTCATCGTACATCAAACATTCTACATAACATATCAAATATCATACGTCATACAACATATATCACACCTCATAAATCGTTCATCATACTTCGAACTTCATTCATCGTTCATCATACATCGATAACCATACATCATACATCACATATCATTCATCATTCATCGTACACCATACATGACACAACATACATCAAACATCATACTTCATACAACGTCCATCGTTCATCGTACATCATACATCATACATCAACATCATGTATCACACAACATGCGTCTCGCTTCATACATCATACATCATACATCGTTCGTCATAGATCGTCCATAAAACATCGTACATCATACATCGTTCAACATACATCTAACAACATTCATCGTCCATCATACGTCGTTCATCCCAGATGGTTCATCACACATCGACCATCATACGTCATACATCAAACATCTTGCACCATACATCATGCGTCATGCATCACACATCTTACATCATACATAGTTCATCATACATCGTCCATCGTATATCAAACATGATACATCATACATCATACGTCAGACATCAGACATGGTTCATCATTCATCGTTCACCATACATCGTTCGTCATACATCGTTCATCATACACCGTTCAACATACATCGTTCAACATACTTCGTCCATCATACATCGTTCATCACACTTCGTACATCACACATCGATCATCATACATCATACATCATACATCATTCATCATGCGTCATACATCATACATCGTTCATCATACATCGTTAATCATACATCGTACATCGTCCATCATACAACGTTCATCATACATCGTCCATCATACATAGTTCATCTTACATCGACCATCATACAACGTTCATCATACATCGTTCATTATACATCGTTCATCATACATCATAAGTCATACATCGTTCATCGTTCATCATACATCGTTCATCATACATCGTTCATCATACATCGTTCATCATAAATAGTTCATCATACATCGTTCAACATACATCGTTCAAAGTACATCGTCCATCATACATCGTTCATCACACAACGTACATCACACATCGACCTTCATACGTCATACATCAAACATCATGCATCATACTTCATAAGTCATACATCATACATCGTTCATCATACATCGTTCATCATATGTCGTTCATCATACATCGTTCATAATACATCGTCCATCGTAAATCAAACATGATACATCATACATCATACGTCAGCATCAGACATGCTTCATCATACATCGCTCATCATACATCGTTCTTCATACATCGTTCATCATACATCGTTCAACATACATCGTTCAACATACATCGTCCATCATTCATCGTTCATCACACTTCGTACATCACACATCGATCATCATACATCATACATCAAACAACATGCATCATACATCACAAGTGAGACATCATACATCGTTCATCATACATCGTTCATCATACATCGTTCACCATACATCGTTCATAATACATCGTTCATCATTCATCGTTCACCATACATCGTTCATCATACATCGTACATCATACATCATACGTCATACATCATACATCGTTCATCGTACATCGTTAATCATACATCGTCCATCGTACATCATATATCAGACATCGTTCGTCGTCCATCATACATCGTTCATCATACATCGTTCATCATACATCGCTTATATTAAATCGACCATCATACAACGTTCATCATACATCGTTCATCATACATCATAAGTCATACATCGTTCATCGTTCATCATACATCGTTCATCATACATCGTTCATCATAAATAGTTCATCATACTTCGTCCAACATACGTCGTCCATCATACATCGTCCATCACACAACGTACATCACAATCGATCGTCATACGTCATACATCAAACATCAGGCATCAAACATCATAAGTCATACATCATACATCGTTCATCATACATCGTTCATCATTCGTCGTTCATCATACATCGTTCATCATACATCGTCCTCGTACATCAAACACGATACATCATACATCATATGTCAGACGTCAGACATGGTTCATCATACAGCGTTCATCATACATCGTTCATCATACATCGTTCATCATACATAGTTCAACATATATCGCTCAACATACATCGTATATCATACATCGTTCATCACACTTCGTTCATCACACATCGAATATCATACGTCATACATCAAACATCATGCATCATACATAATAAGTCAGACATCATACATCGTTCATCATACATCGTGCATCATACATCGTTCATCATTCATCGTTCATCGTACATCTTTCATCAAACATCGATAATCATACGTCATACATCAAACATCATGCATCATACATCATAAGTCATACATCGTACATCGTCCATCATACATCGTCCATCATACATCGTTCATCATTCATCGTTCATCATACACCGTTCGTCATACATCGTCCATCATACATCGTACATCACACATCGTACATCACACATCGATCATCATACGTCATACATCAAGCATCATGCATCATACATCATAAGCCATACATCATACATCGTTCATCATACATCGTTCATCACACATCGTTCATCATACATCGTCCATCATATATCGTTCATCATACATCGATCATCATAAAACGTACAACATAAATCGCACATCACACATCGTTCATCAAACATCGATCATCATACGCCATGCTTCAAACATAATACATCTTACATCATGCGTCATGCATCATACTTCACACATCGTACATCGTTCATCATACATCGTACATCTGTCATCGTACATCAAATATCTTACATCACACATCAAATATCATACATCATACAACATATATCACACCTCATAAATCGTTCATCATACCTCGAACATCATACACCGTTCATCATACATCGATAATCATACATCGATCATCATACATCATACATAACATATCATACATCATTCATCGTACACCATACATGACACATCATACATCAAACATCATACTTCATTCAACGTCCATCGTTCATCGTACGTCAAACATCATAAATCATACATCAACATCATGTATCACACAACATGCGTCTTGCTTCATACATAATACATCATACATCGCTCGTCATAGATCGTTCATAAAACATCGTTCAACATACATCGTTCAACGTACATCTTCCAACATACATCGTCCATCATACATCGTTCATCCCAGATCGTTCATCACACATCGATCATCATACGTCATACATCAAACATCTTGCACCATACATCATGCGTCATGCATCATACATGTTACATCATACATCGTTCATCATACATCGTCCATCGTACATCAAACATGATACATCATACATCATACGTCAGACATCAGACATGGTTCATCATACATCGTTCATCATAAATCGTTCATCATACATCGTTCAACATACATCGTTCAACATACATCGTCCATCATACATCGTTCATCACACTTCGTACATCACACATCGATCATCATACATCATACATCAAACGTCATGCATCATACATCACAAGTGAGACATCATACATCGTTCATCATACATCGTTCACCATACATCGTTCATAATACATCGTTCAGCATTCATCGTTCACCAGACATCGTTCATCATACATCGTACATCATTCGTCATACATCATACATCATACATCATACGTCATACATCATACATCGTTCATCATACATCGTTAATCATACATCGTCCATCGTACATCATATATCATACATTGTTCATCGTCCATCATACATCGTTCATCATACATCGTTCATCATACATCGTTCATCTTACATCGACCATCATACAACGTTCATCATACATCGTTCATCATACATCATAAGTCATACATCGTTCATCGTTCATCATACATCGTTCATCATACATCGTTCATCATAAATAGTTCATCACACATCGTTCAACATACATAGTCCATCATACATCGTTCATCACACAACGTACATCACACATCGATCATCATACATCATACATCAAACATCATGCATCGTACATCATAAGTCATACATCATACATCGTTCATCATACATCGTTCATCATACGTCGTTCATCATACATCGTTCATCATACATCGTCCATCGTACATCAAACATGATACATCATACATCATATGTAAGACGTCAGACATGTTTCATCATACAGCGTTCATCATACATCGTTCATCATACATCGTTCATCATATATAGATCAACATATATCGTTCAACATACATCGTATATCATACATCGTTCATCACACTTCGTACATCACATATCGATCATCATACGTCATACATCAAACATCATGCATCATACATCATATGTCAGACATCATACATCGTTCATCATACATCGTTCACCATACATCGTTCATAATACATTGTTCATCATTCATCGTTCATTATACATCGTTCATCATACATCGTTCAACATTCATCGTTCACCATACATCGTTCATAATACATCGTTCATCATACATCGTTCATCATACATCGTTCATAATACATTGTTCACCATACATCGTTAATCATATATCCTTCATCACTCAGCGTTCATCACACATCGATATTCATATGTCTTACATCAAATATCATGCACCATACATCATGCGACATGAATCATTCTTCTTACATCATACATCGTTCATATTTCATCGTTCATCATACATCTTTCATCATACATCGTCCATCATACATAGTCCATCATACACCGTTCATCATACATAGTTCATAATACATTGTTCACCATACATCGTTCATCATACATCGTTCATCATACATCGTTCATCATACATCGTTCTTCATACAACGTTCAGCTTACATCATACATTCTACATCAAAGATCATGCATCATACATCATAAGTCATACATCATACATCGTTCATCATACATCGTTCATCATACACCGTTCATCGTACATCGTCCATCATACATCTTTCATCATACATCGTTCATCATACTTCGTTCAACATACATCGTTCAGCATACATCGTCCATTATACATCGTTCATCACACATCCTACATCACACATCGATCATCATATGTCATACATCAAACATCATGCATCATACATCATAAGGCATACATCATACATCGTTCATCATACATCGTTCATCACACATCGTTCATCTCCCATCGATCATCATACGTCATACGTCATAAGTCATACATCACATATCATACATCATACATCGTTTATCATACATCGTAATTCCTACATCGATCATCATACTTCGTTCATCATTTATCGTACATCATATATCGCTCTTCATACATCGTTCGTCATACATCGTTCATTATATATCGTTCATCATACATCGTTCATCATATATCGTTCATCATACATCGTTCATCATACATCGTACATCACACATCGTTCATCACAAATCTTTCATCATACATCGTTCAACATAGATCGTTCAACATACATCGTCCATCATACATCGTACGTCACACATCGTACATCACACATCGATCATCATACGTCATACATCAAACATCATGCATCATACATCATAAGTCATACATATTACATCGTTGATCGTACATCGTTCATCATACATCGTTCATCATTCATCGTTCATCATACATCGTTCATCATACTTCGATCATTATACATCGTTCAACATACATCGTTCAGCATACATCGTACATCATACATCGTTTATCACACATCGTACATCACACATCGATCATCATACGTCATACATCAAACATCATGCATCATACACCATAAGCCACACATCGTACATCGTTCATCATTTATCGTTCACCATACATCGTTCATAATACATCGTTCATCATTCTTCGTTCATTATACGTCGTTCATCATACATCGTTCAAAATTCATCGTTCATCATACATCGTTCGTCATACATAACCCCTCATAAAACGTTCATTATACATCGTTCATCATACATCGTCCACCATATATCGTTCATCATACATCGTTCAGCATACATCATACATCATAAATCATACATTGTTCATCATACATCGTTCATCATACATCGTTCAACATACATCGTTCAGCATACACCGTCCATCATACATCGTCATCACACATCGTACATCGCACATCGATCATCATACGTCATACATCAAACATCATGCATCATACATTATAAGCCATACATCATACAACGTTCATCATACATAGTTCATCATAGATCGTTCATCATACATCGTCCATCATACATCAAATATGATACATCATACATCATATGTCAGACGTCAGACATGGTTCATCATACAGCGTTCATCATACATCGTTCATCATACATCGTTTATCATATATAGAGCAACATATATCGTTCAACATACACCGTATATCATACATCGTTAATCACACTTCGTACATCACACATCGATCATCATACGACATACATCAAACATCATGCATCATACATCATTTGTCAGACATCATACATCGTTCATCATACATCGTTCACTATACATCGTTCATAATACATCGTTCATCATACATCGTTCATCATAAATCGTTCATCATACATCGTTCAACATACATCGTTCAACATACATCGTCCATCATACATCGTTCATCACACTTCGTACATCACACATCGATCATCATACATCATACATCAAACGTCATGCATCATACATCACAAGTGAGACATCATACATCGTTCATCATACATCGTTCACCATACATCGTTCATAATACATCGTTCAGCATTCATCGTTCACCAGACATCGTTCATCATACATCGTACATCATTCGTCATACATCATACATCATACATCATACGTCATACATCATACATCGTTAATCATACATCGTCCATCGTACATCATATATCATACATTTTTCATCGTCCATCATACATCGTTCATCATACATCGTTCATCATACATCGTTCATCTTACATCGACCATCATACAACGTTCATCATACATCGTTCATCATACATCATAGGTCATACATCGTTCATCGTTCATCATACATCGTTCATCATACATCGTTCATCATAAATAGTTCATCATACATCGTTCAACATACATAGTCTATCATACATCGTTCATCACACAACGTACATCACACATCGATCATCATACGTCATACATCAAACATCATGCATCGTACATCATAAGTCATACATCATACATCGTTCATCATACATCGTTCATCATACGTCGTTCATCATACATCGTTCATCATACATCGTCCATCGTACATCAAACATGATACATCATACATCATATGTAAGACGTCAGACATGGTTCATCATACAGCGTTCATCATACATCGTTCATCATACATCGTTCATCATATATAGATCAACATATATCGTTCAACATACATCGTATATCATACATCGTACATCACACATCGATCATCATACGTCATACATCAAACATCATGCATCATACATCATATGTCAGACATCATACATCGTTCATCATACATCGTTCACCATACATCGTTCATAATACATCGTTCATCATTCATCGTTCATTATACATCGTTCATCATACATCGTTCAACATTCATCGTTCATCATACATCGTTCGTCATACATCGCCCCTCATAGAAGGTTCATCATACATCGTTCATCATATATCGTTCATCATACAACGTTCAGCATACATCATACATCATACATAATACATCGTTCATCATACGTTGTCCATCATACATCGTTCACTATACATTGTTCATCGTACGACATACATCATACATCATAGATCATATATCATACATCATACATCATTCATCGAAAATCATAAATCGTACAACATGCACGGTTCATCAGGCATAGTTCATCATACATCGTTCATCATACATCGTCCATCATACACCATACATCGTACATTATACATCGTTCACCATTCATCGTCCATCATACATCGTTCATCATACACCGTTCATCATACATCGTTCATCCTACATCGTTCATCATACATCGTTCATAATACATTGTTCACCATACATCGTTCATCATATATCCTTCATCACTCAGCGTTCATCACACATCGATGTTCATATGTCTTACATCAAATATCATGCACCAAACATCATGCGACATGAATCATTCTTCTTACATCATACATCGTTCATATTTCATCGTTCATCATACATCGTTCATCATACATCGTCCATCATACATAGTCCATCATACACCGTTCATCATACATAGTTCATAATACATTGTTCACCATACATCGTTCATCATACATCGTTTATCACACATCGTTCATGACACATCGATATACATACGTCTTACATCAAACATCATGCATCATACAGCATGCGACATGCATCATACTTCTTACATCATACATCGTTCTAACTTCATCGTTCATTATACATCGTTCACCATGCATCAAACATCATACATCATATATCATATGTCGGATATCGTATATCGTCCATCATACATCTTTCATCATACATCGTTCATCATACATCGTTCATCATACATCGTTCATCATACATCGTTCATCATACATCGTTCTTCATACAACGTTCAGCTTACATCATACATCATACATCAAAGATCATGCATCATACATCATAAGTCATACATCATACATCGTTCATCATACATCGTTCATCATACACCGTTCATCGTACATCGTCCATCATACATCTTTCATCATACATCGTTCATCATACTTCGTTCAACATACATCGTTCAGCATACATCGTCCATTATACATCGTTCATCACACATCTTACATCACACATCGATCATCATATGTCATACATCAAACATCATGCATCATACATCATAAGGCATACATCATACATCGTTCATCATACATCGTTCATCACACATCGTTCATCTCCCATCGATCATCATACGTCATACGTCATAAGCCATACATCACATATCATACATCATACATCGTTTATCATACATCGTCATTCCTACATCGATCATCATACTTCGTTCATCATTTATCGTACATCATATATCGCTCTTCATACATCGTTCGTCATACATCGTTCATTATATATCGTTCATCATACATCGTTCATCATATATCGTTCATCATACATCGTTCATCATACATCGTACATCACACATCGTTCATCAAAAATCTTTCATCATACATCGTTCAACATAGATCGTTCAACATACATCGTCCATCATACATCGTACGTCACACATCGTACATCACACATCGATCATCATACGTCATACATCAAACATCATGCATCATACATCATAAGTCATACATCATACATCGTTGATCGTACATCGTTCATCATACATCGTTCATCATTCATCGTTCATCATACATCGTTCATCATACTTCGATTCGTTCGTCATAATTAAAACGTTCATCGTTCATCATACATCGTCCACCATATATCGTTCATCATACATCGTTCAGCATACATCATACATCATACATCATACATTGTTCATCATACATCGTTCATCATACATCGTTCAACATACATCGTTCAGCATACACCGTCCATCATACATCGTTCATCACACATCGTACATCGCACATCGATCATCATACGTCATACATCAAACATCATGCATCATACATCATAAGCCATACATCATACAACGTTCATCATACATATTTCATCATAGATCGTTCATCATACATCGTCCGTCATACATCAAATATGATACATCATACATCATATGTCAGACGTCAGACATGGTTCATCATACAGCGTTCATCATACATCGTTCATCATACATCGTTCATCGTATATAGATCAACATATATCGTTCAACATACGTCGTATATCATACATCGTTAATCACACTTCGTACATCACACATCGATCATCATACGACATACATCAAACATCGAGCATCATACATCATATGACAGACATCATACATCGTTCATCATACATCGTTCACCATACATCGTTCATAATACATCGTTCATCATTCATCGTCCATTATACATCGTTCATCATACATCGTTCAACATTCGTCGTTCATCATACATCGTTCGTCATACATGGCCCCTCATAGAACGTTCATCATACATCGTTCATCATACATCGTTCATCATACATCGTTCAGCATACATCATACATCATACATCATACATTGTTCATCATACATCGTTCATCATACATCGTTCGTCATACGTCGTCCATCATACATCGTTCACTATACATTGTTCATCGTACGACATACATCATACATCATAGATCATATATCATACATCATACATCATTCATCGAACATCATAAATCGTACAACATGCACGGTTCATCAGACATAGTTCACCATATATCGTTCATCATACGTCGTTCATCATACATCGTTCGTCATACATCGTCCATCATACACCATACATCATACATTATAAATCGTTCATCATACATCGTCCATCACAAATCGTTCATCATACACCGTTCATCATACATCGTTCATAATACATCGTTCATCATACATCGTTCATAATACATTGTTCACCATACATCGTTCATCATACATCCTTCATCACTCAGCGTTCATCACACATCGATATTCATATGTCTTACATCAAACATCATGCATCATACATCATGCGACATGAATCATACATCTTACATCATACATCGTTCATATTTCATCGTTCATCATACATCGTTCATCATACATCGTCCATCATACATCGTCCATCATACATCGTTCATCATACATAGTTCATAATACATTGTTCACCATAAATCGTTCATCATACATCGTTTGTCACAAATCGTTCATGACACAACGATATACATACGTCTCACATCAAACATCATGCATCATACAGCATGCGACACGCATAATACTTCTTACATCATACATCGTTCAAATTTCATCGTTCATTATACATCGTTCATCATGCATCAAAGATCATACATCATACATCATAGGTCAGATATCATACATCGTTCATCATACATCGTTCATCTTACATCGTTCATCATACATCGTTCATCGTACATCATAAATCGCTCATCGTTCGTCATACATCGTTCATCATACATCGTTCATCATACGTCGCTCATCTTACATCGATCATCACACATCGTTCATCATTCATCATACATCGTTCATTATTCATCGTTCATCATCCATCGTTCGTCATACATCGTTCATCATGCATCGTACATCATACATCGTTCGTCATACATCGCCCCTCATACATCGTTCAACATACATCGTTCATCATACATCGTTCATCATACATCGTTCATCATACATCGTTCATCATACAACGTTGACCATACATCATACATCATACATCATACATCGTCCATCATATATCGTCCATCATTCATCGTTCATCATACATCGTTCATCATACATCGTTCATCATACATTTTAAATCGTACATCGTTCATCATACATCTCAAATCATACATCGTTCATTGTCCATCATACATCGTTCATCATACATCGTTCATCATACTTCGTACACCAGACATCATACATCATACGTGATACATTATACATCATACATTACATGTCACACAACGTTCATCGTTCAACATACATCGTCCATTACACATCGTTCATCATAAATCGTGCATCATACATCGTTCATCATACACCGTTCATCGTACATCGTCCATCATACATCGTTCATCATACATCGTTCATCATACTTCGTTCAACATACATCGTTCAGCATACATCGTCCATCATACATCGTTCATCACACATCTGACATCACACATCGATCTTCATACGTCATACATCAAACATCATGCATCATACATCATAAGGCACAAATCATAAATCGTTCATCATACATCATTCATCACACATCGTTCATCTCCCATCGATCATCATACGTCATACGTCATAAGTCATACATCACACATCATACATCATACACCGTATATCATACATCGTAATTCCTACATCGATCATCATACTTCGTTCAACACTTATCGTACATCATATGTCGCACTTCATACATCGTTCGTCATACATCGTTCATTATATATCGTTCATCATACATCGTACATCATATATCGTCCATCTTACATCGTTCATCATACATCGTACAACACACATCGTTCATCATAAGTCGTTCATCATACATCGTTCAACATACATCGTTCAACATACATCGTCCATCATACATCGTACGTCACACATCGTACATCACACATCGATCATCATACGTCATACATCAAACATCATGCATCATACATCATAAGTCAAACATCATACATCGTTAATCATACATCGTTCACCATACATCGTTCATAATACATCGTCCATCATTCATCGTTCATAATACATCGTTCATCATACATCGTTCAAAATTCATCGTTCATCATACATCGTTCGTCATACATCACCCCTCATAAAACGTTCATTATACATCGTTCATCATACATCGTTCATCATACATCGTTCATCATACATCGTTCAGCATACATCATACATCATACATCATACATTGTTCATCCAAAATCGTTCATCATATATCGTTCAACACACATCGTTCAGCATACACCGTAAATCATACATCGTTCATCACACATCGTACATCGCACATCGATCATCATACGTCATACATCAAACATCATGCATCATACATCATAAGCCATACATCATACAACTTTCATCATACTTCGTTCATCATACATCGTTCATCATACATCATCCATCATACATCGTTCATCATACATCGACCATCAAATATCGTTCAACATATATCGCACATCACACATCGTTCATCAAACGTCGTTCATCACACATCGATCATCATACGCCATGTTTATAACATAATGCATCTTACATCATGCGTCATGCATCATACTTCATACATCAAACATCGTTCATCATACACCTTTCATTTTTCATCGTCCATCAAACATCGTTCTTCACAAATCAAACATCATATATCATACAACATATATCATATCTCATAAATTGTTCATCATACATCGCTCACCAAGCATTGTTCATAATATATCGTTCATCATACATCATACATCGTTCGTCACACATCGTCCATCATTCACCATAAATCATACATCATGCGTCATGCATCATAATTCACACATCGTAAATCGTTCATCATACATCGTTCATCTGTCATCGTACATCAAACATCCTACATCACACATCAAATATCATACATCATACAACATATACCACACCTCATAAATCGTTCATCAAACTTCGAACATCATACATCGTTCATCATACATCGATAATCATACATCGATCATCATACATCATACATCACATTTCTTACATCATTCATCGTACACCATACATGACACATCATACATCAAACATCACACTTCATACAACGTCCATCGTTCATCGTAGATCAAACATCATACATCATACATCAACATCATGTATCACACAACATGCGTCTTGCTTCATACATCATATATCATACATCGTTCGTCAGAGATCGTTCATCAAACATTGTTCATCATACATCGTTCAACATACATCTTCCAACATACATCGTCCATCATATATCGTTCATCCCAGATCGTTCATCACACATCGATCATCATACGTCATACATCAAACATCATGCACCATACATCATGCGTCATGCATCATACATCTTACATCACACATAGTTCATCATACATCGTCCATCGTACATCAAACATGATACATCATACATCATACGTCAGACATCAGACATGGTTCATAATTCATCGTACATCATACATCGTTCATCATACATCGTTCATCATACATCGTTCAACATACATCGTTCAACATACATCGTCCATCATACATCGTTCATCACACTTCGTACATCACACATCGATCACCATACATCAAACATCATGCATCATACAACATAAGTGAGACATCATACATCGTTCAACATACATAGTTCACCATACATCGTTCATAATACATCATTCATCATTCATCGTTCACCATACATCGTTCATCATACATTGTACTTCATACATCATACATCATACATCATACATCATACGTCATACATCATACATCGTTCATCATACATCGTTAATCATATATCGTCCATCGTATACCATATATCATACATCGTTCATTGTCCATCATACATGGTTCATCATACATCGTTCATCATACATCGTTCATCTTACATCGAACATCATACAACGTTCATCATTCATAGTTCATCATACATCATAAGTCATACATCGTTCATCATACATCGTTCATCATAAATAGTTCATCATACATCGTTCAACATACATCGTTCAAAATACATCGTCCATCATACATCGTTCATCACACATCGTACATCACACATCGATCGTCATACGTCATGCATAAAACATCATGCTTCATGCATCATAAGTCATACATCATACATCGTTCATCATACATGGTTCATCATACGTCGTTCATCATACATCGTTCATCATACATCGTTCATCTTACATCGACCATCATACAACGTTCATCATACATCGTTCAACATACATCGTTCAACATACATCGTCCATCACACATCGTTCATCACACATCGTACATCACACATCGATGATCATACGTCATACATCAAACATCATGTATCATACATCATAAGTCATACATCATACATCGTTCATCATACATCGTTCACCATACATCGTTCATAATACATAGTTCATCATTCATCGTTCATTATACATCGTTCATCATACATCGTTCAACATTCATCGTTCATCATACATCGTTCATCATACATCGTTCATCATACATCGTTCATAATACATTTTTCAACATAAATAGTTCATCATACATCGTTAATCACTCAGCGTTCATCACAAATCGATATTCATATGTCTTACATCAAACATCATGCATCATACAACATGCGACATGCATCATACTTCTCACATCATACATCGTTAATATTTCATCGTTCATCATACATCGTTCATCATACATCAAACGTCATACTTCATACAGCGTCCATCGTTCATCGTACATCAAACATCATTCATCATATATCAAACTTCATGAGTCACACAACATGCATCATGCTTCATACATCATACATCATACATCGTTCCTCATAGATCGTTCATCATATATCGTTCATCATGCATCGTTCAACATAGATCATTCGTCATACATCGTACATCATACATCATACATCATACTTCATACGTCATACATCATACATCGTCCATCATATATCGTTCATCATACATCGTTCATCATACATCGAGCATCATACAGCATTCATCATACATCGTTCATCATACATCGGTCATAATACATTGTTCACCATACATCGTTCATCACACATCGTTCACCACACATCGTTCATCACACATCGATATTCATATGCCTTACATCACACACAATGCAGCATACATCATGCGACATGCATCATACTTCTTACATCATACATCGTTCATATTTCATCGTTCATCATACATCGTTCATCTTACATCGTCCATCATACGTCGTTCATCATACATCGTTCATCATACATCGTTCATCATACATCGTTCATAATACATTGGTCAACATACATCGTTCATCATATATCGTTCATCACACATCGTTCATCACACAAAGATATTCATACGCCTTACATCAAACATCATGCATCATACTTCATGCGACATGCATCATACTTCTTACATCATACATCGTTCATATTTCATCGTTCATTATACATCGTTCATCATGCATCACAGATCATACATCAAACATCATAGGTCAGGTATCATACATCGTTCATCATACATCGTTCATCGTACATCATAAATCGCTCATCGTTCGTCATACATCGTTCATCATACATCGTTCATCATACGTCGCTCATCTTACATCGATCATCACACATCGTTCATCATACATCATACATCGCTCATTATTCACCGTTCATCATTCATCGTTCATTATACATCGTTCATCATACATCGTACATCATACATCGTTCGTCATACATCGCCCCTCATACATCGTTCATCATACATCGTTCATCATACATCGTTCATCACACATCGTTCATCATACAACGTTCAGCATACATCATAAATCATACATCATACATCATACATCGTCCATCATATATCGTCCATCATTCATCGTTCATCATACATCGTTCATCATACATCGTTCATCATACATCTTAAATAATACATCGTTCATCATACATCTTAAATCATACATCCTCCATCGTCCATCATACATCGTTCATCATACATCGTTCATCATACTTCGTACATCATACATCATACATCATACGTCATACATGATACATCATACATTACATGTCACACATCGTTCATCGTTCAACATACATAGTCCATCACACATCGTTCATCATAAATCGTTCATCATACATCGTTCAACATACATCGTTCAACATATATCGTCCATCATACATCGTTCATCACACATCGTACATCACACATCGAACATCATACGTCATACATCAAACATCATGGATCATACATCATATGTCATACATCATATATCGTTCATCATTCATCGTTCATCAAACATCGTTCATCACACATCGATCATCATTCATCGTTCATAATACATCGTTCATCATACATCGTTCAAAATTCATCGTTCATCATACATCGTTCGTCATACATCACCCCTCATAAAACGTTCATTATACATCGTTCATCATACATCGTTCATCATACATCGTTCATCATACATCGTTCAGCATACATCATACATCATACATCATACATTGTTCATCCAACATCGTTCATCATATATCGTTCAACACACATCGTTCAGCATACACCGTAAATCATACATCGTTCATCACACATCGTACATCGCACATCGATCATCATACGTCATACATCAAACATCATGCATCATACATCATAAGCCATACATCATACAACTTTCATCATACTTCGTTCATCATACATCGTTCATCATACATCATCCATCATACATCGTTCATCATACATCGACCATCAAATATCGTTCAACATATATCGCACATCACACATCGTTCATCAAACGTCGTTCATCACACATCGATCATCATACGCCATGTTTATAACATAATGCATCTTACATCATGCGTCATGCATCATACTTCATACATCAAACATCGTTCATCATACACCTTTCATTTTTCATCGTCCATCAAACATCGTTCTTCACAAATCAAACATCATATATCATACAACATATATCATATCTCATAAATTGTTCATCATACATCGCTCACCAAGCATTGTTCATAATATATCGTTCATCATACATCATACATCGTTCGTCACACATCGTTCATCATTCACCATAAATCATACATCATGCGTCATGCATCATAATTCACACATCGTAAATCGTTCATCATACATCGTTCATCTGTCATCGTACATCAAACATCCTACATCACACATCAAATATCATACATCATACAACATATACCACACCTCATAAATCGTTCATCAAACTTCGAACATCATACATCGTTCATCATACATCGATAATCATACATCGATCATCATACATCATACATCACATTTCTTACATCATTCATCGTACACCATACATGACACATCATACATCAAACATCACACTTCATACAACGTCCATCGTTCATCGTAGATCAAACATCATACATCATACATCAACATCATGTATCACACAACATGCGTCTTGCTTCATACATCATATATCATACATCGTTCGTCAGAGATCGTTCATCAAACATTGTTCATCATACATCGTTCAACATACATCTTCCAACATACATCGTCCATCATATATCGTTCATCCCAGATCGTTCATCACACATCGATCATCATACGTCATACATCAAACATCATGCACCATACATCATGCGTCATGCATCATACATCTTACATCACACATAGTTCATCATACATCGTCCATCGTACATCAAACATGATACATCATACATCATACGTCAGACATCAGACATGGTTCATAATTCATCGTACATCATACATCGTTCATCATACATCGTTCATCATACATCGTTCAACATACATCGTTCAACATACATCGTCCATCATACATCGTTCATCACACTTCGTACATCACACATCGATCACCATACATCAAACATCATGCATCATACAACATAAGTGAGACATCATACATCGTTCAACATACATAGTTCACCATACATCGTTCATAATACATCATTCATCATTCATCGTTCACCATACATCGTTCATCATACATTGTACATCATACATCATACATCATACATCATACATCATACGTCATACATCATACATCGTTCATCATACATCGTTAATCATATATCGTCCATCGTATACCATATATCATACATCGTTCATTGTCCATCATACATGGTTCATCATACATCGTTCATCATACATCGTTCATCTTACATCGAACATCATACAACGTTCATCATTCATAGTTCATCATACATCATAAGTCATACATCGTTCATCGTTCATCATACATCGTTCATCATACATCGTTCATCATAAATAGTTCATCATACATCGTTCAACATACATCGTTCAAAATACATCGTCCATCATACATCGTTCATCACACATCGTACATCACACATCGATCGTCATACGTCATGCATAAAACATCATGCATCATGCATCATAAGTCATACATCATACATCGTTCATCATACATGGTTCATCATACGTCGTTCATCATACATCGTTCATCATACATCGTTCATCTTACATCGACCATCATACAACGTTCATCATACATCGTTCAACATACATCATTCAACATACATCGTCCATCACACATCGTTCATCACACATCGTACATCACACATCGATGATCATACGTCATACATCAAACATCATGGATCATACATCATAAGTCATACATCATACATCGTTCATCATACATCGTTCACCATACATCGTTCATAATACATAGTTCATCATTCATCGTTCATTATACATCGTTCATCATACATCGTTCAACATTCATCGTTCATCATACATCGTTCATCATACATCGTTCATCATACATCGTTCATAATACATGGTTCAACATAAATAGTTCATCATACATCGTTAATCACTCAGCGTTCATCACAAATCGATATTCATATGTCTTACATCAAACATCATGCATCATACAACATGCGACATTCATCATACTTCTCACATCATACATCGTTAATATTTCATCGTTCATCATACATCGTTCATCATACATCAAACGTCATACTTCATACAGCGTCCATCGTTCATCGTACATCAAACATCATTCATCATATATCAAACTTCATGAGTCACACAACATGCATCATGCTTCATACATCATACATCATACATCGTTCCTCATAGATCGTTCATCATATATCGTTCATCATACATCGTTCAACATAGATCATTCGTCATACATCGTACATCATACATCATACATCATACTTCATACGTCATACATCATACATCGTCCATCATATATCGTTCATCATACATCGTTCATCATACATCGAGCATCATACAGCATTCATCATATATCGTTCATCATACATCGGTCATAATACATTGTTCACCATACATCGTTCATCACACATCGTTCACCACACATCGTTCATCACACATCGATATTCATATGCCTTACATCACACACAATGCAGCATACATCATGCGACATGCATCATACTTCTTACATCATACATCGTTCATATTTCATCGTTCATCATACATCGTTCATCTTACATCGTCCATCATACGTCGTTCATCATACATCGTTCATCATACATCGTTCATCATACATCGTTCATAATACATTGGTCACCATACATCGTTCATCATATATCGTTCATCACACATCGTTCATCACACAAAGATATTCATACGCCTTACATCAAACATCATGCATCATACGTCATGCGACATGCATCATACTTCTTACATCATACATCGTTCATATTTCATCGTTCATTATACATCGTTCATCATGCACCACAGATCATACATCAAACATCATAGGTCAGGTATCATACATCGTTCATCATACATCGTTCATCATACATCGTTCATCGTACATCATAAATCGCTCATCGTTCGTCATACATCGTTCATCATACATCGTTCATCATACGTCGCTCATCTTACATCGATCATCACACATCGTTCATCATACATCATACATCGCTCATTATTCACCGTTCATCATTCATCGTTCATTATACATCGTTCATCATACATCGTACATCATACATCGTTCGTCATACATCGCCCCTCATACATCGTTCATCATACATCGTTCATCATACATCGTTCATCACACATCGTTCATCATACAACGTTCAGCATACATCATAAATCATACATCATACATCATACATCGTCCATCATATATCGTCCATCATTCATCGTTCATCATACATCGTTCATCATACATCGTTCATCATACATCTTAAATCATACATCGTTCATCATACATCTTAAATCATACATCGTCCATCGTCCATCATACATCGTTCATCATACATCGTTCATCATACTTCGTACATCATACATCATACATCATACGTCATACATGATACATCATACATTACATGTCACACATCGTTCATCGTTCAACATACATAGTCCATCACACATCGTTCATCATAAATCGTTCATCATACATCGTTCAACATACATCGTTCAACATATATCGTCCATCATACATCGTTCATCACACATCGTACATCACACATCGAACATCATACGTCATACATCAAACATCATGGATCATACATCATATGTCATACATCATATATCGTTCATCATTCATCGTTCATCAAACATCGTTCATCACACATCGATCATCATACGCCATGCTTAAAACATAATGCATCTTACATCATGCGTCATGCATCATACATCATACATCAAACATCGTTCATCATATACCTTTCATTTTTCATCGTGCATCAAACATCGTACATCACACATCAAACATCATACATCATACAACATATATCATACCTCATAAATCGTTCATCATACTTCGAACATCATGTATCGTTCATCATACATCGATAATCATACATCGATCATCATACATCATTCATCACATTCCATACATCATTCATCGTACACCATACATGACACATCATACATCAAACATCATACTTCATACAACGTTCATCGTTCCTCGTACATCAAACTTCATATCATTCATCAAACATCATATATCATACATCATACATCATACATCATACGTCATACATCATACATCGTTCATCATACATCGTTCATCTTACATCGACCATCATACAACGTTCATCATACATCGTTCATCATACATCATAAGTAATACATCATACATCGTTCATCATACATCGTTAATCATACTTCGTCCATCGTACATCATAAATCATACATCGTTCATCGTCCATCATACATCGTTCATCATACATCGTTCATCATACATCGTTCATCTTACATCGACCATCATACAACGTTCATCATACATCGTTTATCATACATCATAAGTCATACATCGTCCATCGTTCATCATACATCGTTCATCATACATCGTGCATCATAAATCGTCCATCATACATCGTTCAACATACAACGTTCAACATACATCGTCCATCATACATCGTTCATCACACTTCGTACATCACACATCGATCATCATACGTCATAAATCAAACATCATGCATAATACATCATAAGTCATGCTTCATACATCGTTCATCATACATCGTTCATCATACGTCGTCCATCATACATCGTTCATCATATATCGTTCATCATACATAGTTCATCATACATCGTTCATAATACATCGTTCATCATACATCGTTCATCATACATCATACATCATACACCATACATAGTTCATCATACATCGTTCATCATACATCGTTCATCATACATCGTTCATCATACATCGTTCATCATAGATCGTTCATCATACTTCGTTAACCATTCACCGTTCACCATACATAGTCCATCATATATCGTTCATCATTCATCGTCCATCATACATCATACATCATACATCATACATCATACATTATAAGTCAGGCATCATACATCGTTCATCATACATCGTTCATCTTACATCGACCATCATACAACGTTCATCATACATCGTTTATCATACATCATAAGTCATACATCGTCCATCGTTCATCATACATCGTTCATCATACATCGTGCATCATAAATCGTCCATCATACATCGTTCAACATACAATGTTCAACATACATCGTCCATCATACATCGTTCATCACACTTCGTACATCACACATCGATCATCATACGTCATAAATCAAACATCATGCATAATACATCATAAGTCATGCTTCATACATCGTTCATCATACATCGTTCATCATACGTCGTCCATCATACATCGTTCATCATATATCGTTCATCATACATAGTTCATCATACATCGTTCATAATACATCGTTCATCATACATCGTTCATCATACATCATACATCATACACCATACATAGTTCATCATACATCGTTCATCATACATCGTTCATCATACATCGTTCATCATACATCGTTCATCATAGATCGTTCATCATACTTCGTTAACCATTCACCGTTCACCATACATAGTCCATCATATATCGTTCATAATTCATCGTCCATCATACATCATACATCATACATTATAAGTCAGGCATCATACATCGTCCATCATGCATCGTTCACCATACATCGTTCATCATACAATGTTCATCATACATCGTTCATCATACATCATTCATCACACATCGTTCTTTACACATCGATGTTCATACGTCATACATCAAACATCATGCATCATACATCATGCGTCATGCATCATACTTCTTACATCATACATCGTTCTTATTTCAAAGTTCATCATACATCGTTCATCATACATCGTTCATCATACATCGTTCAACATACATCGTTCATCATACACCGTTCGTCATACATCGCCCCTCATAAAACGTTCATCATACATCTTTCATCATACATCGTCCATCATACATCGTACATCACAAATCGTACATCCCACATCGATCATCATACGTCATACATCAAGCATCATGCATCATACATCATAAGCCATACATCATACATCGTTCATCATACATCGTTCATCATACATCGTTCATCATACATCGTCCATCATATATCGTTCATCATACATCGATCATCATAAAACGTACATCATAAATCGCACATCACACATCGTTCATCAAACATCGTTCATCAAACATCGATCATCATACGCCATGCTTCAAACATAATACACCTTACATCATGCGTCATGCATCATACTTCATACATCAAACATCGGTCATCATACTCCTTTCATTTTTCATCGTCCATCAAAAATCGTTCATAACACATCAAACATCATACATCATACAACATATATCATATCTCATAAATTGTACATCATACATCGTTCATCAAGCATTGTTCACAATATATCGTTCATCATACATCATACATCGTTCGTCACACATCGTCCATCATTCACAATAAATCATACATCATGCGTCATGCATCATACTTCACACATCGTACATCGTTCATCATACATCGTACATCTGTCATCGTACATCAAACAACTTACATCACACATCAAATATCATACATCATACAACATATATCACACCTCATAAATCGTTCATCATACTTCGAACATCATACATGGTTCATCATACATCGATAATCATACATCGATCATCATACATCATACATAACATATCATTCATCATTCATCGTACACCATACATGACGCATCATACATCAAACATCATACTTCATACAACGTCCATCGTTCATCGTACGTCAAACATCATAAATCATCAATCAACATCATGTATCATACAACATGCGTCTTGCTTCATACATAATTCATCATACATCGTTCGTCATAGATCGTTAATAAAACATCGCTCAACATACATCGTTCAACATACATCTTCCAACATACATCGTCCATCATACATCGTTCATCCCAGATCGTTCATCACACATCGATCATCATACGTCATACATCAAACATCTTGCACCATACATCATGCGTCATGCATCATACATCTTACATCATACATCGTTCATCATACATCGTCCATCGTACATCAAACATGATACATCATACATCATACGTCAGACATCAGACATGGATCATCGTACATCGTTCATCATACATCGTTCATCATACATCGTTCAACATACATCGTTCAACATACATCGTCCATCATACATCGTTCATCACACTTCGTACATCACACATCGATCATCATACATCACACATCAAACATCATGCATCATACATCACAAGTGAGACATCATACATCGTTCATCATACATCGTTCACCATACATCGTTCATAATACATCGTTCAGCATTCATCGTTCACCAGACATCGTTCATCGTACATCGTACATCATACGTCATACATCATACATCATACATCATACGTCATACATCATACATCGTTCATCATGCATCGTTAATCATACATCGTCCATCGTACATCATATATCATACATCGTTCATCGTCCATCATACATCGTTCATCATACATCGTTCATCATACATCGTTCATCATACATCGTTCATCTTACATCGCCCATCATACAACGTTCATCATACATCGTTCATCATACATCATAAGTCATACATCGTTCATCGTTCATCATACATCGTTCATCATACATCCTTCATCATAAATAGTACATCAAACATCGTTCAACATACATCGTCCATCATACATCGTTCATCACACAACGTACATCACACATCGATCATCATACGTCATACATCAAACATCATGCATCGTACATCATAAGTCATACATCATACATCGTTCATCATACATCGTTCATCATACGTCGTTCATCATACATCGTTCATCATACATCGTCCATCGTACATCAAACATGATACATCATACATCATATGTCAGACGTCAGATATGGTTCATCATACAGCGTTCATCATACATCGTTCATCATACATCGTTCATCATATATAGATCAACATATATCGTTCAACATACATCGTATATCAAACATCGTTCATCACACTTCGTACATCACACATCGATCATCATACGTCATACATCAAACATCATGCATCATACATCATATGTCAGACATCATACATAGTTCATAATACATTGTTCACCATACATCGTTCATCATACATCGTTTATCACCCATCGTTCATGACACAACGATATACATACGTCTTACATCAAACATCATGCATCATACAGCATTCGACATGCATCATACTTCTTACATCATACATCGTTCTAACTTCATCGTTCATTATATATCGTTCATCATGCATCAAACATCATACATCATATATCATATGTCGGATATCGTATATCGTCCATCATACATCGTTCATCATACATCGTTCATCATACATCGTTCATCATACATCGTACATCACACATCTTTCATCATATATCTTTCATCATACATCGTTCAACATAGATCGTTCAACATACATCGTACATCATACATCGTACGTCACACATCGTACATCACACATCGATCATCATACGTCATACATCAAACATCATGCATCATACATCATAAGTCATACATCATACATGGCTGATCATACATCGTTCATCATACATCGTTCATCATTCATTGTTCATCATACATCGTTCATCATACATCGATCATCATACATCGTTCAACATACATCGTTCAGCATACATCGTATATCATACATCGTTCATCACACATCGTACATCACACATCGATCATCATACGTCATACATCAAACATCGTGCATCATACATCATAAGCCATACATCGTACATCGTTCATCATACATCGTTCACCATACATCGTTCATAATAAATCGTTCATCATTCATAGTTCATTATACGTCGTTCATCATAAATCGTTCAGAATTCATCGTTCATCATACATCGTTCGTCATACATCACCCCTCATAAAACGTTCATTATATATCGTTCATCATACATCGTCCATCATACATCGTTCATCATACATCGTTCAGCATACATCATACATCAAACATCATACATTGTTCATCATACATCGTTCATCATACATCGTCCAACATGCATCGTTCAGCATACACCGTCCATCATACATCGTTCATCACACATCGTACATCGCACATCGACAATCATACGTCATACATCAAACATCATGCATCATACATCATAAGCCATACATCATACAACGTTCATCATACATCGTTCATCATAGATCGTTCATCATACATCGTCCATCATACATCAAACATGATACATCATACATCATATGTCAGACGTCAGACATGGTTCATCATACAGCGTTCATCATACATCGTTCATCATACATCGTTCATCATATATAGATCAACATATATCGTTCAACATACATCGTATATCATACATCGTTAATCACACTTCGTACATCACACATCGATCATCATACGACATACAACAAACATCATGCATCTTACATCATATGTCAGACATCATACATCGCTCATCATACATCGTTCACCATACATCGTTCATCATTCATCGTTCATTATACATCGTTCATCATACATCGTTCAACATTCGTCGTTCATCATACATCGTTCGTCATACATGGCCCCTCATAGAACGTTCATCATACATCGTTCACCATACATCGTTCATCATACATCGTTCATCATACATCATACATCATACATCATACATTGTTCATCATACATCGTTCATCATACATCGTTCGTCATACATCGTAAATCATACATCGTTCATCATACATCGTTCATCATACATAGTTCATCATACGTTGTCCATCATACATCGTTCATTATACATTGTTCATCGTACGACATACATCCTACATCATAGATCATATATCATACATCATACATCATTCATCGAACATCATATATCGTACAACATGCACGGTTCATCAGACATAGTTCACCATACATCGGTCATCATACGCCGTTCATCATACATCATTCGTCATACATCGTCCATCATACACCATACATCATACATTATAAATCGTTCATCATACACCGTCCATCATACATCGTTCATCATACACCGTTCATCATACATCGTTCATCATACATCGTTCATCATACATCGTTCATAATACATTGTTCACCATACATCGTTCATCATACATCCTTCATCACTCAGCGTTCATCACACATCGATATTCATATGTCTTACATCAAACATCATGCGTCATACATCATCTGACATGAATCATACATCTTACATCATACATCGTCCATATTTCATCGTTCATCATACATCGTTCATCATACATCGACCATCATACATCGTCCATCATATATCGTTCATCATACATAGTTCATAATACATTGTTCACCATACATCGTTCATCATACATCGTTTGTCACACATCGTTCATGACACAACGATATACATACGTCTCACATCAAACATCATGCATCATGCAGCATGCGACATGCATAATACTTCTTACATCATACATCGTTCATATTTCATCGTACATTATACAACGTTCATCATGCATCAAAGATCATACATCATACATCATAGGTCAGATATCATACATCGTTCATCATACATCGTTCATCATACATCATAAATCGCTCATCGTTCGTCATACATCGTTCATCATACATCGTTCGTCATACTTCGCTCATCTTACATCGATCATCACACATCGTTCATCATTCACCATACATCGTACATTATTCATCGTTCATCATTCATCGTCCATCATACTTCGTTCATCATACATCGTTCATCATACATCTTAAATCATACATCGTTCATCGTCCATCATACATCGTTCATCATACATCGTTCATCATACATCGTTCATCATACATCGTTCATCATACATCGTTCATCATACATCGTTCATCGTACATCATAAATCGCTCATCGTTCGTCATACATCGTTCATCATACATCGTTCGTCATACTTCGCTCATCTTACATCGATCATCACACATCGTTCATCATTCACCATACATCGTTCATTATTCATCGTTCATCATTCATCGTTCATCATACTTCGTTCATCATACATCGTTAATCATACATCTTAAATCATACATCGTCCATCGTAAATCATACATCGTTCATCATACATCGTTCATCATACTTCGTACATCATACATCATACATCATACGTCATACATGATACATCATGCATTACATGTCACACATCGGTCATCGTTCAACATACATCGTCCATCACACATCGTTCATCATAAATCGTTCATCATACATCGTTCAACATACATCGTTCAACATATATCGTCCATCATACATCGTTCATCATACATCGTTCATCATACATCGTTCATCATACATCGTTCATCTTACATCGACCATCATACAACGTTCATCATACATCGTTCATCATACATCATAAGTCATACATCGTTCATCGTTCATCATACATCGTTCATCATACATCGTTCATCATAAATAGTACATCAAACATCGTTCAACATACATCGTCCATCATACATCGTTCATCACACAACGTACATCACACATCGATCATCATACGTCATACATCAAACATCATGCATCGTACATCATAAGTCATACATCATACATCGTTCATCATACATCGTTCATCATACGTCTTACATCATATATCGCTCTTCATACATCGTTCGTCATACATCGTTCATTATATATCGTTCATCATACATCGTTCATCATATATCGTTCATCATATATCGTTCATCATACATCGTACATCACACATCTTTCATCATAAATCTTTCATCATACATCGTCCAACATAGATCGTTCAACATACATCGTCCATCATACATCGTACGTCACACATCGTACATCACACATCGATCATCATACGTCATACATCAAACATCATGCATCACACATCATAAGTCATACATCATACATCGCTGATCATACATCGTTCATCATACATCGTTCATCATTCATTGTTCATCATACATCGTTCATCATACATAGATCATCATACATCGTTCAACATACATCGTTCAGCATACATCGTATATCATACATCGTTCATCACACATCGTACATCACACATCGATCATCATACGTCATACATCAAACATCATGCATCATACATCATAAGCCATACATCGTACATCGTTCATCATACATCGTTCACCATACATCGTTCATAATAGATCGTTCATCATTCATCGTTCATTATACGTCGTTCATCATACATCGTTCAAAATTCATCATTCATCATACATCGTTCGTCATACATCACACCTCATAAAACGTTCATTATATATCGTTCATCATACATCGTCCATCATACATCGTTCATCATACATCGTGCAGCATACATCATACATCATACATCATACATTGTTCATCATACATCGTTCATCATACATCGTTCAACATGCATCGTTCAGCATACACCGTCCATCATACATCGTTCATCACACATCGTACATCGCACATCGACAATCATACGTCACACATCAAACATCATGCATCATACATCATAAGCCATACATCATACAACGTTCATCATACATCGTTCATCATAGATCGTTCATCATACATCGTTCATCATTCATCGTTCATTATACATCGTTCATCATACATCGTTCAACATTCGTCGTTCATCATACATCGTTCGTCATACATGGCCCCTCATAGAACGTTCATCATTCATCGTTCATCATACATCGTTCATCATACATCGTTCATCATACATCATACATCATACATCATACATCGTTCATCATACATCGTTCGTCATACATCGTAAATCATACATCGTTCATCATACATCGTTCATCATACATAGTTCATCATACGTTGTCCATCATACATCGTTCATTATACATTGTTCATCGTACGACATACATCCTACATCATAGATCATATATCATACATCATACATCATTCATCGAACATCATATATCGTACAACATGCACGGTTCATCAGACATAGTTCACCATACATCGGTCATCATACGCCGTTCATCATACATCGTTCGTCATACATCGTCCATCATACACCATACATCATACATTATAAATCGTTCATCATACACCGTCCATCATACATCGTTCATCATACACCGTTCATCATACATCGTTCATCATACATCGTTCATCATACATCGTTCATAATACATTGTTCACCATACATCGTTCATCATACATCCTTCATCACTCAGCGTTCATCACACATCGATATTCATATGTCTTACATCAAACATCATGCGTCATACATCATGCGACATGAATCATACATCTTACATCATACATCGTTCATATTTCATCGTTCATCATACATCGTTCATCATACATCGACCATCATACATCGTCCATCATATATCGTTCATCATACATAGTTCATAATACATTGTTCACCATACATCGTTCATCATACATCGTTTGTCACACATCGTTCATGACACAACGATATACATACGTCTCACATCAAACATCATGCATCATGCAGCATGCGACATGCATAATACTTCTTACATCATACATCGTTCATATTTCATCGTTCATTATACATCGTTCATCATGCATCAAAGATCATACATCATACATCATAGGTCAGATATCATACATCGTTCATCATACATCGTTCATCGTACATCATAAATCGCTCATCGTTCGTCATACATCGTTCATCATACATCGTTCGTCATACTTCGCTCATCTTACATCGATCATCACACATCGTTCATCATTCACCATACATCGTACATTATTCATCGTTCATCATTCATCGTCCATCATACTTCGTTCATCATACATCGTTCATCATACATCTTAAATCATACATCGTTCATCGTCCATCATACATCGTTCATCATACATCGTTCATCATACATCGTTCATCATCCATCGTTCATCATACATCGTTCATCATACATCGTTCATCGTACATCATAAATCGCTCATCGTTCGTCATACATCGTTCATCATACATCGTTCGTCATACGTCGCTCATCTTACATCGATCATCACACATCGTTCATCATTCACCATACATCGTTCATTATTCATCGTTCATCATTCATCGTTCATCATACTTCGTTCATCATACATCGTTAATCATACATCTTAAATCATTCATCGTCCATCGTATATCATACATCGTTCATCATACATCGTTCATCATACTTCGTACATCATACATCATACATCATACGTCATACATGATACATCATGCATTACATGTCACACATCGGTCATCGTTCAACATACATCGTCCATCACACATCGTTCATCATAAATCGTTCATCATACGTCGTTCAACATACATCGTTCAACATATATCGTCCATCATACATCGTTCATCATACATCGTCCATCATACATCGTTCATCATACATCGTTCATCTTACATCGACCATCATACAACGTTCATCATACATCGTTCATCATACATCATAAGTCATACATCGTTCATCGTTCATCATACATCGTTCATCATACATCGTTCATCATAAATAGTACATCAAACATCGTTCAACATACATCGTCCATCATACATCGTTCATCACACAACGTACATCACACATCGATCATCATACGTCATACATCAAACATCATGCATCATACATCATAAGTCATACATCATACATCGCTGATCATACATCGTTCATCATACGTCGTACATCATATATCGCTCTTCATACATCGTTCGTCATACATCGTTCATTATATATCGTTCATCATATATCGTTCATCATATATCGTTCATCATACATCGTTCATCATACATCGTACATCACACATCTTTCATCATAAATCTTTCATCATACATCGTTCAACATAGATCGTTCAACATACATCGTCCATCATACATCGTACGTCACACATCGTACATCACACATCGATCATCATACGTCATACATCAAACATCATGCATCATACATCATAAGTCATACATCATACATCGCTGATCATACATCGTTCATCATACATCGTACATCATTCATTGTTCATCATACATCGTTCATCATACATAGATCATCATACATCGTTCAACATACATCGTTCAGCATACATCGTATATCATACATCGTTCATCACACATCGTACATCACACATCGATCATCATACGTCATACATCAAACATCATGCATCATACATCATAAGCCATACATCGTACATCGTTCATCATACATCGTTCACCATACATCGTTCATAATAGATCGTTCATCATTCATCGTTCATTATACGTCGTTCATAATACATCGTTCAAAATTCATCATTCATCATACATCGTTCGTCATACATCACACCTCATAAAACGTTCATTATATATCGTTCATCATACATCGTCCATCATACATCGTTCATCATACATCGTGCAGCATACATCATACATCATACATCATACATTGTTCATCATACATCGTTCATCATACATCGTTCAACATGCATCGTTCAGCATACACCGTCCATCATACATCGTTCATCACACATCGTACATCGCACATCGACAATCATACGTCACACATCAAACATCATGCATCATACATCATAAGCCATACATCATACAACGTTCATCATACATCGTTCATCATAGATCGTTCATCATACATCGTTCTTCATTCATCGTTCATTATACATCGTTCATCATACATCGTTCAACATTCGTCGTTCATCATACATCGTTCGTCATACATGGCCCCTCATAGAACGTTCATCATACATCGTTCATCATACATCGTTCATCATACATCGTTCAACATTCGTCGTTCATCATACATCGTTCATCATACATCGTTCAGCATACATCATACATCATACATCATACATTGTTCATCATACATCGTTCATCATACATCGTTCGTCATACATCGTACATCATACATCGTTCATCATACATCGTTCATCATACATAGTTCATCATACGTCGTCCATCATACATCGTTCATTATACATTGTTCATCGTACGACATACATCCTACATCATAGATCATATATCATACATCATACATCAATCATCGAACATCATATATCGTACAACATGCACGGTTCATCAGACATAGTTCACCATACATCGGTCATCATACGTCGTTCATCATACATCGTTCGTCATACATCGTCCATCATACACCATACATCATACATTATAATTCGTTCATCATACACCGTCCATCATACATCGTTCATCATACACCGTTCATCATACATCGTTCATCATACATCGTTCATCATACATCGTTCATCATAAATCGTTCATCATACATCGTTCAACATACATCTTACAACACACATCGTCCATCATACATCGTTCATCACACTTCGTAATTCACACACCGATCATCATACGTCATACATCAAACATCATGCATCATACATCATAAGTCATACATCATACATCGTCCATCATACATCGTTCATCATACGTCGTTCATCATACATCGTTCATCTTACATCGTTCATCATACATCGTCCAACATACATCGTTCAGCATACATCGTCCACCATACATCGTTTATCATACATCGTTCAACATACATATTTCAACATACATCGTCCATCATACATCGTTCATCCCAGATCGCTCATCACACATCGATCATCATACGCCATACATCAAACATCATGCATCATACTTCATGCGTTATGCATCATACTTCTTACATCATACATCGTTCATATTTCATCGTTCATCATACATCGTTGATCATACATCGTTCATCATACATCGTTCATCATTCATCGTTCATCATACATCGTTCATAATACGTTGTTCACCAAACATCGTTCATCATACATCGTTCATCACACGTCGTTCTTCACACAACGATATTCATACGTCTTACATCAAACATCATGCACCATACATCATGCGACATGCATCATACTTCTTACATCATACATCGTTCATATTTCATAGTTCATTATACATCGTTCATCATGCATCAAACATCATACATCATACATCATAGGTAGGATATCATACATCGTTCATCATACATCGTTCATCACACTTCGTTCATAATACATCGTTCATCATACATCGTTCATCATACATCGTGCATCGTACATCATAAATCACTCATCGTCCATCATTCACCGTTCATCATACATCGTTCATCATACGTCGTTCGTCTTACATCGATCATCATACATCGTTCATCATACATCATACATCGTTCATCATTCATCGTTCATCATTAATCGTTCTTCACACATCGTTCATCATACATCGTTCATCATACATCGTTCATCTGAAATCATACATCGTTCATCGACCATCATACATCGTTCATCATACATCGTTCATCATACTTCGTACATCATACACCATACATAATACGTCATACATGATACATCGTACATCATAAGTCACTCATCGTTCATCGTTCAACATACATCGTCCATCACACATCGTTCATCATAAATCGTTCATCATACATCGTTCAACATACATCGTTCAACATACATCGTCCATCATACATCGTTCATCACACATCGTACATCACACATCGACCATCATACGTCATATATCAAACATCATGCATCATACAGCAAAAGTCATACATCATACATCGTTCATCATACATCGTTCACCATACATCGTTCGTCATACATCGTTCATCATACATCGTTCATCATACGTCGATCATCATACATCGTTCTTCATACAACCTTCTTCATACATCGTTCATCGTACATAGTTCAACATACAACGTTCAACATACATCGTCCATGATACATCGTTCATCACACTTCGTACATCACACATCGATCATCATACGTCATACGTCAAACATCATGCATCATAAATCATAAGTCAGGCTTCATACATAGTTCATCATACATTGTTCACCATACATCGTTCAGCATACATCGTCCATCATACATCGTTTATCATACATCGTTCAACATACATATTTCAACATACATCGTCCATCATACATCGTTCATCATACGTCGTTCATCATACATCGTTCATCATACATTGTCCATCATACATCGTCCATCATACACCATACATCATAAATCACACATCGTTCATCATACTTCGTTCATCATACATCGATCATAACACATCGTCCATCATACATCGTTCATCATACATCGTTCAACATACATCGTTCATCATACATCGTTCATCATACATCGTTCATCATATATCGTTCATAATACATTGTTCACCATATATCGTTCATCATACATCATTCATCACACATCGTTCATCACACATCGATATTCATATGTCTTACATCAAATATCACGCATCATACATCATGCGACATGCATCATACTTCTTACATCATACATCGTTCATATTTCAACGTTCATCATACATCGTTGATCATACATCGTGCATCATACATCGTTCATCATTCATCGTTCATCATACATCGTTCATAATACGTTGTTCACCATACATCGTTCATCATACATCGTTCATCACACGTCGTTCTTCACACAACGATATTCATACGTCTTACATCAAACATCATGCACCCTACATCATGCGACATGCATCATACTTCTTACATCATACATTGTTCATATTTCATAGTTCATTATACATCGTTCATCATGCATCAAACATCATACATCATACATCATAGGTAGGATACAGTACATCGTTCATCATACTTCGTACATCATACATAATACATCATACGTAATACATGATACATCATACATCATAAGTCACACATCGTTCATCGTTCAACATACATCGTCCATCACACATCGTTCATCATAAATCGTTCATCATACATCGTTCAACATACATCGTTCAACATACACCGTCCATCATACATCGTTCATCACACATCGTACATCACACATCGATCATCATACGTCATATATCAAACATCATGCATCATACATCAAAAGTCATACATCATACATCGTTCATCATACATCGTTCACCATACATCGCTCATAATTCATCGTCCATCATTCATCGTACATTATACATCGTTCATCATACATCGTTCAAAATTCATCGTGCATCATACATCGTTCGTCATACACCGCCCCTCATAGAACGTTCGTCATACATCGGTCATCATACATCGTTCATGATAAATCGTTCAGCATACATCATACATCATACATCATACGTTGTGCATCATACATCGTTCAACATACATCGTTCATCATACATCGTTCGTCATACATCGTTCATCATACATCGTTCATCATACATCGTCCATCATACATCGTTCAACATACATTGTCCATCATACACTGTTCATTATACATCGTCCATCATACGACATACATCATACATCATAGATCATATATCATACGTCATACACCATTCATCGAACATCATAAATCGTACATCATACACCGTTCATCAGACATCGTTCACCATACATCGTTCATCATACGTCGTTCATCATACATCGTTCTTCATACATCCTTCTTCATACATCGTTCATCGTACATAGTTCAACATAGAACGTTCAACATACATCGTCCATGATACATGGTTCATCACACTTCGTACATCACACATCGATCATCATACGTCATATATCAAACATCATGCATCATAAATCATAAGACAGACATCATACATAGTTCATCATACATTGTTCACCATACATCGTTCATAATACATCGTTCATTATTCATCGTTCATCATACATCGTTCACCATACATCGTACATTATACATTGTTCACCATACATCGTCCATCATACATCGTTCATCTAACATCGTTCATCACACAACGATATTCGTACGTCTTACATCAAACATCATGCATCATACAACATGCGACATGCACCATAATTCTTACATCATAATTCGTTCATACTTCATTGTTCATTATATATCGATCATCATGCATCAAACATCATACATCATACATCATAAGTCAGATATCGTATATCGTTCATCATATATCGTTCTTCAAACATCGTTCATCATACATAGTTCATCATACGTCGATCATCATACAACGTTCATCATACATCGTTCATCATACATCATAAGTCACACATCGTTCATCGTTCATCATACATCGTCCATCATACATCGTTCATCATAAATCGTTCATCATACATCGTTCAACATACATCGTTAAACATACATCGTCCATCACAAATTGTTCATCACACATCGTACATCACACATCGATCATCATAAGTCAAACATCAAACATCATGCATCTTACATCATGCGTCATGCATCATACTTCTTACATCATACATCGCTCATATTTCATAGTTCACTATACATCGTCCATCATGCATTAAACATCATACATCATACAACATTGGTCAGATATCATACATCGTTCATCATACATCGTTCGTTATACATCGTTCATCATACATCGTTCATCATACATCGTTCATCATACATCGTTCATCATATATTGTCCATCATACATCGTTACTTATACATCGTCCATCATACTACATACAACATACATCATAGATCATATATCATGCATCATACATCATACATCGAACATCATAAATCGTACAACATACACCGTCCTTCAGACATCGTTCTCCATACAAGGTTCATCATACGTCGTTCATCATACATCGTCCTTCATACATAGTTCATCATACATCGTTCATCATACATCGTTCATCATACACCGTTCACCATACATCATACATCATACATCATACATCATACGTCATACATCATACATCGTTCATCATTTATCGAAAATCATACATCGTCCATCGTACATCATAAATCATACATCGTTCTTCATACATCGTTCATCATACATCGGACATCATACATCGTTCATCATACATCGTACATCATACATCATATATCATACATCATACATCATACGTAATACATCATACATCGTTCATCATTTATCGAAAATCATACATCGTCCATCGTACATCATAAATCATACATCGTTCAGCGTCCATTATACATCGTTCATCATACATCGTTCATCATACATCGTTCAACATACATCTTTCAACATACATCGTCCATCACACATCGTTCATACCAGATCGCTCATCACACATCGATCATCATACGCCATACATCAAACATCATGCATCATACTTCATGCGTTATGCATCATACTTCTTACATCATACATCGTTCATCATACATCGTCCATCGTACATCAAACATGATAAATCATACATCTTATTTCAGACATCAGACATGGTTCATCATACACCGTTCGTCATACATCGCCCCTCATAAAACGTTCATCATACATCGTTCATCATACTTCGTTCATCATACATCGTTCAGCACACATCATAAATCATACATCATACATTGTACATCATACATCGTTCATCATACATCGTTCATCATACATCGTTCGACATACATCGTTCATCACACTTCGTTCATAATACATCGTTCATCATACATCGTTCATCATACATCGTGCATCGTACATCATAAATCACTCAACGTCCATCATTCACCGTTCATCGTACATCGTTCATCATACGTCGTTCGTCTTACATCGATCATCATACATCGTACATCATACATCATATATCGTTCATCATTCATTGTTCATCATTAATCGTTCATCACACATCGTTCATCATACATCGTTCATCATACATCGTTCATCTCAAATCATACATCGTTCGTCGACCATCATACATCGTTCATCATACATCGTTCATCATACTTCGTACATCATACATCATACATCTTACGTCATACATGATACATCATACATCATAAGTCAGACATCATACATCGTTCATCATACATCGATCAACATACATCGTTCAGCATACATCGTCCATCATACATCGTTTATCATACATCGTTCAACATACATCTTTCAGCATACATCGTCCATCATACATCGTTCATCCCAGATCGCTCATCACACATCGATCATCATACGCCATACATCAAACATCATGCATCATACTTCATGCGTTATGCATCATACTTCTTACATCATACATCGTTCATCATACATCGTCCATCGTACATCAAACATGATTCATCATACATCATATGTGAGACATCAGACATGGTTCATCATACATCGTTCATCAAACATCGTTCACCATACATCTTTCATCATACATCGTTCATCAGACATCGTTCAGCATACATCGTTCATCACACATCGTTCATCGCACTTCGTACATCACACATCGATCATCAAACGTCATACATCAAACATCATGAATCATACATCATAAGTCATACATCATACATCGTTCATCATACATCGTTCATCATACACCTTTCATCGTACATCGTCCATCATACATCGTTCATCATACATCGTTCATCATACATCGTTCAACATACATCGTTCAGCATACATCGTCCATCATACATCGTTCATCACACATCTTACATCACACATCGACCTTCATACGTCATACATCAAACATCATGCATCATACATCATAAGGCATACATCATAAATCGTTCATCATACATCATTCGTCACACATCGTTCATCTCCCATCGATCATCATACGTCATACGTCATAAGTCATACATCACACATCATACATCATACACCGTTTATCATACATCGTAATTCCTACATCGATCATCATACTTCGTTCAACATTTATCGTACATCATATATCGCACTTCATACATCGTTCGTCATACATCGTTCATTATATATCGTTCATCATACATCCTTCATCATATATCGTCCATCATACATCGTTCATCATACATCGTACATCACACATCGTTCATCATAAATCTTTCATCATACATCGTTCAACATACATCGTTCAACATACATCGTCCATCATACATCGTACGTCACACATCGTACATCACACATCGATCATCATACGTCATACATCAAACATCATGCATCATACATCATAAGTCAAACATCATACATCGTTGATCGTACATCGTCCATCATACATCGTTCATCATTCATCGTTCATCATACATCGTTCATCATATATCGACCATCATACATCGTTCAACATACATCGTTCAGCATACATCGTCCATCATACATCGTTCATCCCACATCGTACATCACACATCGATCATCATACGTCATACATCAAACATCATGCATCATACATCATAAGCCATACATCATACATCGTTCATCATACATCGTTCACCATACATCGTTCATAATACATCGTTCATCATTCATCGTCATTATACATCGTTCATCGTACATCGTTCAAAATTCATCGTTTATCATACATCTTTCGTCATACATCACCCCTCATAAAACGTTCATTATACATAGTTCATCATACATCGTTCATCATACATCGTTCATCATACATCGTTCAGCATACATCATACATCATACATCATACATTGCTCATCATACATCGTTCATCATATATCGTTCAACATACATCGTTCAGGATACACCGTCCATCATACATCGTTCATCACACATCGTACATCGCACATCGATCATCATACGTCATACATCAAACATCATGCATCATACATCATAAGCCATACATCATACAACTTTCATCATACTTCGTTCATCATACATCGTTCATCATACATCATCCATCATACATCGTTCATCATACATCGACCATCAAATATCGTTCAACATATATCGCACATCACACATCGTTCATCAAACATCGTTCATCACACATCGATCATCATACGCCATGCTTAAAACATAATGCAACTTACATCATGCGTCATGCATCATACTTCATACATCAAACATCGTTCATCATATATCGTTCACATACATAGTTCATAATACATCTTAAGTCATACATCGTTCATCGTCCATCATACATCGTTCATCATACATCGTTCATCACACATCGTACATCACACATCGATCATCATACGTCATATATCAAACATCATGCATCATACATCAGAAGTCATACATCATTCATTGTTCATCATACATCGTTCATCATACATCGTTCATCATAAATCGTTCATCATACATCGTTCAACATACATCGTTCAACATACATCTTCCATCACAAATTGTCCATCACACAACGTATATCACACATCGATCATCATATGTCATACATCAAACTTCATGCATCATAAGTCATACATCGTTCATCATACATCGTTCATCATACATCGTTCATCATACATCGTCCATCATACATCGTTCAACATACATCGTTCAGCATACATCGTCCATCATACATCGTTCATCACACATCGTACATCCCACATCGATCATCATACGTCATACATCAACATCATGCATCTTACATCATGCGTCATGCATCATACTTCTTACATCATACATCGTTCATATTTCATAGTTCATTATACATCGTCCATCATGCATTAAACATCATACATCATACAACGTAGGTCAGATATCATACATCGTTCATCATACATCTTTCGTCATATATCGTTCATCATACATCGTTCATCATATATCGTTCACCATACATCGTTCGTCAAACATCGCACATCATATATCGTTCATCATACATCGTCCGTCATACACCGTTCATCATACACCTTTCAACATACAACTTCCAACAAACATCGTCCGTCATACACCGTTCATTACAGATCGTTCATCACACATCGATCATCATACGTCATACATCAAACATCATGCATAATACATCATGCGACATGCATCATACATCTTACATCATACATCGTTCATCATACATCGTCCATCGTACATCAAACATGATTCATCATACATCATATGTCAGACATCTGACATGGTTCATCATACATCGTTCATCAAACATCGTTCACCATACATCTTTCATCATACATCGTTCATCATACATCGTTCATCATACATCGTTCATCATACATCGTTCATCACACTTCGTACATCACACATCGATCATCAATCGTCATACATCAAACATCATGCATCATACATCATAAGTCATTCATCATTCATCGTTCATCATACATCGTTCACAATACATCGTTCATAATACAACGTTCATCATTCATCGTTCATTATACATCGTTCATCATACACCGTTCAACAATCATCGTTCATCATAAATCGTTCGTCATACATCGCCCTCTCGTAAAACGTTCATCATACATCGTTCATCATACATCGTTCATCATATATCGTTCAGCATTCATCATACATCATACATCATACATTGTTCATCTCACATCGTCATCATACATCGTTCGTTATACATCGTTCATCATACATCGTTCATCATACATCGTTCATCATACATCGTTCATCATATATTGTCCATCATACATCGTTCATTATACATCGTCCATCATACTACATACATCGTACATCATAGATCATATATCATGCATCATACATCGTACATCGAACATCATAAATCGTACAGCATACACCGTCCTTCAGACATCGTTCACCATACAAGGTTCATCATACGTCGTTCATCATACATCGTCCTTCATACATCGTTCATCATACATCGTTCATCATACATCGTTCATCATACAACGTTGACCATACATCATATATCATACATCATTCGTCATAAGTCATACATCATACATCGTTCATCATTTATCGAAAATCATACATCGTCCATCGTACATCATAAATCATACATCGTTCTTCATACATCGTTCATCATACATCGGCCATCATACATCGTTCATCATACATCGTACATCATACATCATATATCATACATCATACATCATACGTCATACATCATACATCGTTCATCATTTATCGAAAATCATACATCGTCCATCGTACATCATAAATCATACATCGTTCAGCGTCCATCATACATCGTTCATCATACATCGTTCATCATACATCGTTCAACAAACATCTTTCAACTTACATCGTCCATCATTCATCGTTCATCCCAGGTCGCTCATCACACATCGATCATCATACGCCATACATCAAACATCATGCATCATACTTCATGCGTTATGCATCATACTTCTTACATCATACATCGTTCATCATACATCGTCCATCGTACATCAAACATGATACATCATACATCATATTTCAGACATCAGACATGGTTCATCATACACCGTTCGTCATACATCGCCCCTCATAAAACGTTCATCATCCATCGTTCATCATACTTCGTTCATCATACATCGTTCAGCACACATCATAAATCATACATCATACATTGTTCATCATACATCGTTCATCATACATCGTTCATCATACATCGTTCGTCATACATCGTTCATCACACTTCGTTCATAATACATCGTTCATCATACATCGTTCATCATACATCTTTCATCATACATCGTTCATCATACATCGTTCAACATACATCGTTCATCACACATCGTTCATCACACTTCGTACATCACACATCGATCATCAAACGTCATACATCAAACATCATGCATCATACATCATCAGTCATTCATCATTCATCGTTCATCATACATCGTTCACATACATCGTTCATAATATATCGTTCATCATTCATCGTTCATTATACATCGTTCATCATAAGACGTTCAACAAACATCGTTCTTCATACATCGTCCATCATACATCGTTCATCACACATCTTACATCACAAATCGATCTTCATACGTCATACATCAAACATCATGCATCGTACATCATAAGGCATACATCATAAATCGTTCATCATACATCCTTCATCACACATCGTTCATCTCCCATCGATCATCATACGTCATACGTCATAAGTCATACATCACACATCATACATCATACACCGTTTATCATACATCGTAATTCCTACATCGATCATCATACTTCGTTCAACATTTATCGTCCATCATATATCGCACTTCATACATCGTTCGTCATACATCGTTCATTATATATCGTTCATCATACATCGTTCATCATATATCGTCCATCATACATCGTCCATCATACATCGTGCATCACACATCGTACATCATGTATCGTTCATCATACATTGTTCTTCTTCCATCGTTCATCATACATGGTACACCATACATCGTTCGTCTTACATCGATCATCATACAACGTTCATCATACATCGTTCATCATACATCATTAGTCATACATCGTTCATCGTTCATCATACATCGTACATCATACATCGTTCATCATAAATCGTTCATCATACATCGTTCAACATACATCTTACAACATACATCGTCCATCATACATCGTTCATCACACTTCGTAATTCACACACCGATTATCATACGTCATACATCAAACATCATGCATCATACATCATAAGTCATACATCATACATCGTTCATCATACATCGTTCATCACACGTCGTTCATCATACATCGTTCATCATACATCGTTCATCATACATCGTTCATCATACATCGTTCAACATACATCGTTCATCATACACCATTCGTCATACATCGCCCCTCATAAAACGTTCATCATACATCTTTCATCATACATCGTCCATCATACATCGTACATCACACATCGTACATCCCACATCGATCATCATACGTCATACATCAAGCATCATGCATCATACATCATAAGCCACACATCATACATCGTTCATCATACATCGTTCATCATACATCGTTCATCATACATCGTCCATCATATATCGTTCATCATACATCGATCATCATAAAACGTACAACATAAATCGCACATCACACATCGTTCATCAAATATCGTTCATCAAACATCGATCATCATACGCCATGCTTCAAACATAATACATCTTACATCATGCGTCATGCATCATATTTCATACATCAAACATCGGTCATCATACTCCTTTCATTTTTCATCGTCCATCAAAAATCGTTCATAACACATCAAACATCATACATCATACAACATATATCATATCTCATAAATTGTACATCATACATCGTTCATCAAGCATTGTTCACAATATATCGTTCATCATACATCATACATCGTTCGTCACACATCGTCCATCATTCACAATAAATCATACATCATGCGTCATGCATCATACTTCACACATCGTACATCGTTCATCATACATCGTACATCTGTCATCGTTCATCAAACAACTTACATCACACATCAAATATCATACATCATACAACATATATCACACCTCATAAATCGTTCATCATACTTCGAACATCATACATCGTTCATCATACATCGATAATCATACATCGATCATCATACATCATACATAACATATCATTCATCATTCATCGTACACCATACATGACACATCATACATCAAACATCATACTTCATACAACGTCCATCGTTCATCGTACGTCAAACATCATAAATCATACATCAACATCATGTATCACACAACATGCGTGTTGCTTCATACATAATACATCATACATCGTTCGTCATAGATCGTTAATAAAACATCGTTCAACATACATCGTTCAACATACATCTTCCAACATACATCGTCCATCATACATCGTTCATCCCAGATCGTTCATCAACATCGACCATCATACGTCATACATCAAACATCTTGCACCATACATCATGCGTCATGCATCATACATCTTACATCATACATCGTTCATCATACATCGTCCATCGTACATCGTTCATCACACTTCGTACATCACACATCGATCATCATACATCACACATCAAACATCATGCATCATACATCACAAGTGAGTCATCATACATCGTTCATCATACATCGTTCACCATACATCGTTCATAATACATCGTTCAGCATTCATCGTTCACCAGACATCGTTCATCATACATCGCACATCATACGTCATACATCATACATCATACATCATACGTCATACATCATACATCGTACATCATGCATCGTTCACCATACATCGTTCATAATACATCGTTCAGCATTCATCGTTCACCAGACATCGTTCATCATACATCGTACATCATACGTCATACATCATACATCATACATCATACGTCATACATCATACATCGTACATCATGCATCGTTAATCATACATCGTCCATCGTACATCATATATCATACATCGTCCATCGTCCATCATACATCGTTCATCATACATCGTTCATCATACATCGTTCATCATACATCGTTCATCTTACATCGACCATCATACAACGTTCATCATACATCGTTCATCATACATCATAAGTCACACATCGTTCATCGTTCATCATACATCGTTCATCATACATCGTTCATCATAAATAGTACATCAAACATCGTTCAACATACATCGTCCATCATACATCGTTCATCACACAACGTACATCACACATCGATCATCATACGTCATACATCAAACATCATGCATCGTACATCATAAGTCATACATCATACATCGTTCATCATACATCGTTCATCATACGTCGTACATCATATATCGCTCTTCATACATCGTTCGTCATACATCGTTCATTATATATCGTTCATCATATATCGTTCATCATATATCGTTCATCATACATCGTTCATCATACATCGTACATCACACATCTTTCATCATAAATCTTTCATCATACATCGTTCAACATAGATCGTTCAACATACATCGTCCATCATACATCGTACGTCACACATCGTACATCACACATCGATCATCATACGTCATACATCAAACATCATGCATCATACATCATAAGTCATACATCATACATCGCTGATCATACATCGTTCATCATACATCGTTCATCATTCATTGTTCATCATACATCGTTCATCATACATAGATCATCATACATCGTTCAACATACATCGTTCAGCATACATCGTATATCATACATCGTTCATCACACATCGTACATCACACATCGATCATCATACGTCATACATCAAACATCATGCATCATACATCATAAGCCATACATCGTACATCGTTCATCATACATCGTTCACCATACATCGTTCATAATAGATAGTTCATCATTCACCGTTCATTATACGTCGTTCATCATACATCGTTCAAAATTCATCGTTCATCATACATCGTTCGTCATACATCACACCTCATAAAACGTTCATTATATATCGTTCATCATACATCGTCCATCATACATCGTTCATCATACATCGTTCAGCATACATCATACATCATACATCATACATTGTTCATCATACATCGTTCATCATACATCGTTCAACATGCATCGTTCAGCATACACCGTCCATCATACATCGTTCATCACACATCGTACATCGCACATCGACAATCATACGTCACACATCAAACATCATGCATCATACATCATAAGCCATACATCATACAACGTTCATCATACATCGTTCATCATAGATCGTTCATCATACATCGTTCATCATTCATCGTTCATTATACATCGTTCATCATACATCGTTCAACATTCGTCGTTCATCATACATCGTTCGTCATACATGGCCCCTCATAGAACGTCCATCATACATCGTTCATCATACATCGTTCATCATACATCGTTCATCATACATCGTTCAACATTCGTCGTTCATCATACATCGTTCGCCATACATGGCCCCTCATAGAACGTTCATCATACATCGTTCATCATACATCGTTCATCATACATCGTTCAGCATACATCATACATCATACATCATACATTGTTCATCATACATCGTTCATCATACATCGTTCGTCATACATCGTACATCATACATCTTTCATCATACATCGTTCATCATACATAGTTCATCATACGTCGTCCATCATACATCGTTCATTATACATTGTTCATCGTACGACATACATCCTACATCATAGATCATATATCATACATCATACATCATTCATCGAACATCATATATCGTACAACATGCACGGTTCATCAGACATAGTTCACCATACATCGGTCATCATACGTCGTTCATCATACATCGTTCGTCATACATCGTCCATCATACACCATACATCATACATTATAAATCGTTCATCATACACCGTCCATCATACATCGTTCATCATACACCGTTCATCATACATCGTTCATCATACATCGTTCATCATACATCGTTCATAATACATTGTTCACCATACATCGTTCATCATACATCCTTCATCACTCAGCGTTCATCACACATCGATATTCATATGTCTTACATCAAGCATCATGCATTATACATCATGCTACATGAATCATACATCTTACATCATACATCGTTCATATTTCATCGTTCATCATACATCGTTCATCATACATCGAACATCATACATCGTCCATCATATATCGTTCATCATATATAGTTCATAATACATTGTTCACCATACATCGTTCATCATACATCGTTTGTCACACATCGTTCATGACACAACGATATACATACGTCTCACACCAAACATCATGCATCATACAGCATGCGACATGCATAATACTTCTTACATCATACATCGTTCATATTTCATCGTTCATTAGACATCGTTCATCATGCATCAAAGATCATACATCATACATCATAGGTCAGATATCATAAATCGTTCATCATACATCGTTCATCATACATCGTTCATCATACATCGTTCATCGTACATCATAAATCGCTCATCGTTCGTCATACATCGTTCAGCATACATCGTTCGTCATACGTCGCTCATCTTACATCGATCATCACACATCGTTCATCATTCACCATACATCGTTCATTATTCATCGTTCATCATATATCGTTCATCATACATCGTTCATCATACATCGTCCATCATACATCGTTCATCATACATCGATCATCATATATCGTTCAACATAAATCGCACATCACACATCGTTCACCAAACATCGTTCATCACACATCGATCATCATACAACATACTGCATCGTCATACATCATACATCATACATCGTTCATCATATATCGTTCATCATACATCGTCCATCATACATCGTTCATCATAAATCGTCCATCATACATCTTCAACATACATCGTTCAACATATATCGTCCATCATACATCGTTCATCACACATCGTACATCACACATCGATCATCATACGTCATACATCAAACATCATGCATCATTCCATCATACATCGTTCGTCATACATCGTTCATCATACATAGTATCATACATCGTTCATATTACATCGTTCATCATACATCGTTCATCATACATCATACATCATACACCATAAATCGTTCATCATACATCATACATCATACACCATACATAGTTCATCATACATCGTTCATCATACATGGTTCATCATACATCAAACATCACACATCATTCATCATAAGTAAGATATCATACATCGTTCATCATACATCGTTCATCATACATCGAACATCATACATCGTTCAACATACATCGTCCACCATACATCGTTCATCACATATCTACAATCATACGTCATACATCAAACAGCACGCATCATGCATTATACGTCATGCTTCATAATTCACACATCATATATCGTTCATCATACATTGTTCTTCTTCCATCGTTCATCATACATCGTTCACCATACATCGTTCATCTTACATCGATCATCATACAACGTTCATCATACATCGTTCATCATACATCATTAGTCATACATCGTTCATTGTTCATCATACATCGTTCATCATACATCGTTCATCATAAATCGTTCATCATACATCGTTCAACATACATCTTACAACATACATCGTCCATCATACATCGTTCATCACACTTCGTAATTCACACACCGAACATCATACGTCATACATCAAACATCATGCATCATTCATCATAAGTCATACATCATACATCGTCCATCATACATCGTTCATCATACGTCGTCCATCATACATCGTTCATCATACATCGTTCATCTTATATCGTTCATCATACATCGTCCAACATACATCGTTCAGCATACATCGTCCACCATACATCGTTTATCATACATCGTTCAACATACATATTTCAACATACATCGTCCATCATACATCGTTCATCCCAGATCGCTCATCACACATCGATCATCATACGCCATACATCAAACATCATGCATCATACTTCATGCGTTATGCATCATACTTCTTGCATCATACATCGTTCATATTTCAGCGTTCATCATACATCGTTGATCATACATCGTTCATCATACATCGTTCATCATTCATCGTTCATCATACATCGTTCATAATACGTTGTTCACCATACATCGTTCATCATACATCGTTCATCACACGTCGTTCTTCACACAACGATATTCATACGTCTTACATCAAACACCATGCACCATTCATCATGCGACATGCATCATACTTCTTACATCATACATCGTTCATATTTCATAGTTCATTATACATCGTTCATCATGCATCAAACATCATACATCATACATCATAGGTAGGATATCATACATCGTTCATCATACATCGTTCATCACACTTCGTTCATAATACATCGTTCATCATACATCGTTCATCATACATCGTGCATCGTACATCATTAATCACTCATCGTCCATCATTCACCGTTCATCATACATCGTTCATCATACGTCGTTCGTCTTACATCGATCATCATACATCGTTCATCATACATCATACATCGTTCATCATTCATCGTTCATCATTAATCGTTCTTCACACATCGTTCATCATACATCGTTCATCATACATCGTTCATCTGAAATCATACATCGTTCATCGACCATCATACATCGTTCATCATACATCGTTCATCATACTTCGTACATCATACACCATACATAATACGTCATACATGATACATCATACATCATAAGTCACACATCGTTCATCGTTCAACATACATCGTCCATCACACATCGTTCATCATAAATCGTTCATCATACATCGTTCAACATACATCGTTCAACATACATCGTCCATCATACATCGTTCATCACACATCGTACATCACACATCGATCATCATACGTCATATATCAAACATCATGCATCATACAGCAAAAGTCATACATCATACATCGTTCATCATACATCGTTCACCATACATCGTTCGTCATACGTCGTACATCATACATCGTTCATCATACGTCGATCATCATACATCGTTCTTCATACAACCTTCTTCATACATCGTTCATCGTACATAGTTCAACATACAACGTTCAACATACATCGTCCATGATACATCGTTCATCACACTTCGTACATCACACATCGATCATCATACGTCATACGTCAAACATCATGCATCATAAATCATAAGTCAGGCATCATACATAGTTCATCATACATTGTTCACCATACATCGTTCAGCATACATCGTCCATCATACATCGTTTATCATACATCGTTCAACATACATCTTTCAACATACATCGTCCATCATACATCGTTCATCCCAGATCGCTCATCACACATCGATCATCATACGCCATACATCAAACATCATGCATCAAACTTCATGCGTTATGCATCATACTTCTTACATCATACATCGTTCATCATACATCGTCCATCGTACATCAAACATGATACATCATACATCTTATTTCAGACATCAGACATGGTTCATCATACACCGTTCGTCATACATCGCCCCTCATAAAACGTTAATCATACATCTTTCATCATACTTCGTTCATCATACATCGTTCAGCACACATCATATATCATACATCATACATTGTTCATCATACATCGTTCATCATACATCGTTCGTCATACATCTTTCGTCATTCATCGTTCATCATACATCGTTCATCATACGTCGTTCATCATACATCGTTCATCATACATTGTCCATCATACATCGTCCATCATACACCATACATCATAAATCACACATCGTTCATCATACTTCGTTCATCATACATCGATCATAATACATCGTCCATCATACATCGTTCATCATACATCGTTCAACATACATCGTTCATCATACATCGTCCATCATACATCGTTCATCATATATCGTTCATAATACATTGTTCACCATATATCGTTCATCATACATCATTCATCACACATCGTTCATCACACATCGATATTCATATGTCTTACATCAAATATCATGCATCATACATCATGCGACATGCATCATACTTCTTACATCATACATCGTTCATATTTCAACGTTCATCATACATCGTTGATCATACATCGTGCATCATACATCGTTCATCATTCATCGTTCATCATTAATCGTTCATCACACATCGTTCATCATACATCGTTCATCATACATCGTTCATCTTAAATCATTAATCGTTCATCGACCATCACACATCGTTCATCATGCATCGTTCATCATACTTCGTACATCATACATCATACATCATACGTCATACATGATACATCATACATCATAAGTCAGACATCATACATCGTTCATCATACAACGCTCACCATACATCGTTCATCATACATCGTTCAACATTCATCGTTCATCATACATAGTTCGTCATACATCGCTCCTCATACATCGTTCATCATACATCGTTCATCATACATCGTTCGTCATACATCTTTCATCATACATCGTTCACCATACAACGTTCAGCATACATCATACATCATACATCATACATCGTTCATCATACATCGTTCATCATTCATCGTTCATCATATATCGTTCACATACATCGTTCATAATATATCTTAAGTCATACATCGTTCATCGTCCATCATACATCGTTCATCATACATCGTTCATCATACTTCGTACATCATACATCATACATCATACGTAATACATGATACATCATACATCATAAGTCACACATCGTTCATCGTTCAACATACATCGTCCATCACACATCGTTCATCATAAATCGTTCATCATACATCGTTCAACATACATCGTTCAACATACATCGTCCATCATACATCGTTCATCACACATCGTACATCACACATTGATCATCATACGTCATATATCAAACATCATGCATCATACATCAAAAGTCATACATCATACATCGTTCATCATACATCGTTCACCATACATCGCTCATAATTCATCGTCCATCATTCATCGTACATTATACATCGTTCATCATACATCGTTCAAAATTCATCGTCCATCATACATCGCTCGTCATACATCGCCCCTCATAAAACGTTCATCATATATCTTTCATCATACATCGTTCATCATACATCGTTCAGCATGCATCATACATCATACATCATACATTATTCGTCATACATCGATCATCATACATCGTTCGTCATACATCGTTCATCATACATCGCTCATCATACATCGTTCATCATACATCGTTCATCATACATCGTTCATCATACATCGTACATTATACATTGTTCACCATACATCGTCCATCATACATCGTTCATCTAACATCGTTCATCACACAACGATATTCGTACGTCTTACATCAAACATCATGCATCATACAACATGCGACATGCACCATAATTCTTACATCATAATTCGTTCATACTTCATTGTTCATTATATATCGATCATCATGCATCAAACATCATACATCATACATCATAAGTCAGATATCGTATATCGTTCATCATATATCGTTCTTCAAACATCGTTCATCATACATAGTTCATCATACGTCGATCATCATACAACGTTCATCATACATCGCTCATCATACATCATAAGTCACACATCGTTCATCGTTCATCATACATCGTCCATCATACATCGTTCATCATAAATCGTTCATCATACATCGTTCAACATACATCGTTAAACATACATCGTCCATCACAAATTGTTCATCACACATCGTACATCACACATCGATCATCATAAGTCATACATCAAACATCATGCATCATACGTCATACATTGTTCATCATACATCGCTCATCATACATCGTTCATCATACATCGTTCATCATACATCGTTCAACATACATCGTTCAGCATACATCGTCCATCATACATCGTTCATCACACATCGTACATCACACATCGATCATCATACGTCAAACATCAAACATCATGCATCTTACATCATGCGTCATGCATCATACTTCTTACATCATACATCGTTCATATTTCATAGTTCACTATACATCGTCCATCATGCATTAAACATCATACATCATACAACATAGGTCAGATATCACACATCGTACATCACACATCGATCATCATACGTCAAACATCAAACATCATGCATCTTACATCATGCGTCATGCATCATACTTCTTACATCATACATCGTTCATATTTCATAGTTCACTATACATCGTCCATCATGCATTAAACATCATACATCATACAACATTGGTCAGATATCATACATCGTTCATCATACATCGTTCGTTATACATCGTTCATCATACATCGTTCATCATACATCGTTCATCATACATCGTTCATCATATATTGTCCATCATACATCGTTACTTATACATCCTCCATCATACTACATACAACATACATCATAGATCATATATCATGCATCATACATCATACATCGAACATCATAAATCGTACAACATACACCGTGCTTCAGACATCGTTCTCCATACAAGGTTCATCATACGTCGTTCATCATACATCGTGCTTCATACATAGTTCATCATACATCGTTCATCATACATCGTTCATCATACATCGTTCACCATACGTCATATATCATACATCATACATCATACGTCATACATCATACATCGTTCATCATCTATCGAAAATCATACATCGTCCATCGTACATCATAAATCATACATCGTTCTTCATACATCGTCCATCATACATCGGTCATCATACATCGTTCATCATACATCGTACATCATACATCATATATCATACATCATACATCATACGTCATGCATCATACATCGTTCATCATTTATCGAAAATCATACATCGTCCATCGTACATCATAAATCATACATCGTTCAGCGTCCATCATACATCGTTCATCATACATCGTTCATCATACATCGTTCAACATACATCTTTCAACATACATCGTCCATCACACATCGTTCATCCCAGATCGCTCATCACACATCGATCATCATACGCCATACATCAAACATCATGCATCATACTTCATGCGTTATGCATCATACTTCTTACATCATACATCGTTCATCATACATCGTCCATCGTACATCAAACATGATACATCATACATCTTATTTCAGACATCAGACATGGTTCATCATACACCGTTCGTCATACATCGCCCCTCATAAAACGTTAATCATACATCTTTCATCATACTTCGTTCATCATACATCGTTCAGCACACATCATATATCATACATCATACATTGTTCATCATACATCGTTCATCATACATCGTTCGTCATACATCGTTCGTCATTCATCGTTCATCATACATCGTTCATCATACGTCGTTCATCATACATCGTTCATCATACATTGTCCATCATACATCGTCCATCATACACCATACATCATAAATCACACATCGATCATCATACTTCGTTCATCATACATCGATCATAATACATCGTCCATCATACATCGTCCATCATACATCGTTCAACATACATCGTTCGTCATACATCGTTCATCATACATCGTTCATCATATATCGTTCATAATACATTGTTCACCATATATCGTTCATCATACATCATTCATCACACATCGTTCATCACACATCGATATTCATATGTCTTACATCAAATATCATGCATCATACATCATGCGACATGCATCATACTTCTTACATCATACATCGTTCATATTTCAACGTTCATCATACATCGTTGATCATACATCGTGCATCATACATCGTTCATCATTCATCGTTCATCATTAATCGTTCATCACACATCGTTCATCATACATCGTTCATCATACATCGTTCATCTTAAATCATTAATCGTTCATCGACCATCACACATCGTTCATCATACATCGTTCATCATACTTCGTACATCATACATCATACATCATACGTCATACATGATACATCATACATCATAAGTCAGACATCATACATCGATCATCATACAACGCTCACCATACATCGTTCATCATACATCGTTCAACATTCATCGTTCATCATACATAGTTCGTCATACATCGCTCCTCATACATCGTTCATCATACATCGTTCATAATACATCGACCATCATACATCGTCCATCATATATCGTTCATCATACATAGTTCATAATACATTGTTCACCATACATCGTTCATCATACATCGTTTGTCACACATCGTTCATGACACAACGATATACATACGTCTCACACCAAACATCATGCATCATACAGCATGCGACATGCATAATACTTCTTACATCATACATCGTTCATATTTCATCGTTCATTAGACATCGTTCATCATGCATCAAAGATCATACATCATACATCATAGGTCAGATATCATAAATCGTTCATCATACATCGTTCATCATACATCGTTCATCATACATCGTTCATCGTACATCATAAATCGCTCATGGTTCGTCATACATCGTTCATCATACATCGTTCGTCATACGTCGCTCATCTTACATCGATCATCACACATCGTTCATCATTCACCATACATCGTTCATTATTCATCGTTCATCATTCATCGTTCATCATACTTCGTTCATCATACATCGTTCATCATACATCTTAAATAATTCATCGTTCATCGTCCATCATACATCGTTCATCATACATCGTTCATCATACATCGTTCATCATACATCGTTCATCATACAACGTTCTGCATACATCATACATCATACATCATACATCGTCCATCATATATCGTCCATCATTCATCGTCCATCACACATCGTTCATCATATATCGTGCATCATACATCTTTCAACATACACCGTTCAACATATATCGTCCATCATACATCGTTCATCACACATCGTACATCACACTTCGATCATCATACGTCATACATCAAACATCATGGATCATACATCATAAGTCATACATCATACATCGTTCATCACACATAGTTCATCATACATCGTTCATCATTCATCGTTCATCATACATCGTTCACAATACATCGATCATCATACATCTTTCAACACACATCGTTCAGCATACATCGTCAATCATACATCGTTCATCACACATCGTATATCACACATCGATCATCACACGTCATACATCCAACATCATGCATCGTACATCATATGTCATACATCATATATCGTTCATCATATATCGTTCATCATACATCGTTCATCATACATCGTCCATCATACATCGTTCATCATACATCGAGCATCATATATCGTTCAACATAAATCGCACATCACACATCGTTCACCAAACATCGTTCATCACACATCGATCATCATACGCCATGCTTAAAACATAATGCATCTTACATCATGCGTCATGAATCATACATCATACATCAAACATCGTTCATCATATACCTTTCATTTTTCATCGTCCATCAAACATCGTACATCACACATCAAACATCATACATCATACAACATATATCATACCTCATAAATCGTTCATCATACTTCGAACATCATAAATCGTTCATCATACATCGATAATCATACATCGATCATCATACATCATACATCACATTCCATACATCATTCATCGTACACCATACATGACACATCATACATCAAACATCATACTTCATACAACGTTCATCGTTCATCGAACATCAAACTTCATACATCATTCATCAAACATCATATATCATACATCATACATCATACATCATACGTCATACATCATACATCGTTCATCATACATCGTTCATCTTACATCGACCATCATACAACGTTCATCATACATCGTTCATCATACATCATAAGTCATACATCGTCCATCGTTCATCATACATCGTTCATCATACATCGTGCATCATAAATCGTCCATCATACATCGTTCAACATACATCGTTCAACATACATCGTCAATCATACATCGTTCATCACACTTCGTATATCACACATCGAACATCATACGTCATAAATCAAACATCATGCATAATACATCAAAAGTCATGCATCATACATCGTTCATCATACATCGTTCATCATACGTCGTCCATCATACATCGTTCGTCATACATCGTTCATCATACATAGTTCATCATACATCGTTCATATTACATCGTTCATCATACATCGTTCATCATACATCATACATCATACACCATACATCGTACATCATACATCATACATCATACACCATCCATAGTTCATCATACATCGTTCATCATACATGGTTCATCATACATCAAACATCACACATCATTCATCATAAGTAAGATATCATACATCGTTCATCATACATCGTTCATCATACATCGAACATCATACAACGTTCAACATACATCGTCCACCATACATCGTTCATCACATATCTACAATCATACGTCATACATCAAACAGCACGCATCATGCATTATACGTCATGCTTCATAATTCACACATCATATATCGTTCATCATACATTGTTCTTCTTCCATCGTTCATCGTACATCGTTCACCATACATCGTTCATCTTACATCGATCATCATACAACGTTCATCATACATCGTTCATCATACATCATTAGTCATACATCGTTCATTGTTCATCATACATCGTTCATCATACATCGTTCATCATAAATCGTTCATCATACATCGTCCAACATACATCTTACAACATACATCGTCCATCATACATCGTTCATCACACTTCGTAATTCACACACCGATCATCATACGTCATACATCAAACATCATGCATCATACATCATAAGTCATACATCATACATCGTCCATCATACATCGTTCATCATACGTCGTCCATCATACATCGTTCATCATACATCGTTCATCTTACATCGTTCATCATACATCGTCCAACATACATCGTTCAGCATACATCGTCCACCATACATCGTTTATCATACATCGTTCAACATACATATTTCAACATACATCGTCCATCATACATCGTTCATCCCAGATCGCTCATCACACATCGATCATCATACGCCATACATCAAACATCATGCATCATACTTCATGCGTTATGCATCATACTTCTTGCATCATACATCGTTCATATTTCATCGTTCATCATACATCGTTGATCATACATCGTTCATCATACATCGTTCATCATTCATCGTTCATCATACATCGTTCATAATACGTTGTTCACCATACATCGTTCATCATACATCGTTCATCACACGTCGTTCTTCACACAACGATATTCATACGTCTTACATCAAACATCATGCACCATACATCATGCGACATGCATCATACTTCTTACATCATACATCGTTCATATTTCATAGTTCATTATACATCGTTCATCATGCATCAAACATCATACATCATACATCATAGGTAGGATATCATACATCGTTCATCATACATCGTTCATCACACCTCGTTCATAATACATCGTTCATCATACATCGTTCATCATACATCGTGCATCGTACATCATAAATCACTCATCGTCCATCATTCACCGTTCATGATACATCGTTCATCATACGTCGTTCGTCTTACATCGATCATCATACATCGTTCATCATACATCATACATCGTTCATCATTCATCGTTCATCATTAATCGTTCTTCACACATCGTTCATCATACATCGTTCATCATATATCGTTCATCTGAAATCATACATCGTTCATCGACCATCATACATCGTTCATCATACATCGTTCATCATACTTCGTACATCATACACCATACATAATACGTCATACATGATACATCATACATCATAAGTCACACATCGTTCATCGTTCAACATACATCGTCCATCACACATCGTTCATCATAAATCGTTCATCATACATCGTTCAACATACATCGTTCAACATACATCGTCCATCATACATCGTTCATCACACATCGTACATCACACATCGATCATCATACGTCATATATCAAACATCATGCATCATACAGCAAAAGTCATACATCATACATCGTTCATCATACATCGTTCACCATACATCGTTCGTCATACATCGTTCATCATACATCGTTCATCATATGTCGATCATCATACATCGTTCTTCATACAACCTTCTTCATACATCGTTCATCGTACATAGTTCAACATACAACGTTCAACATACATCGTCCATGATACATCGTTCATCACACTTCGTACATCACACATCGATCATCATACGTCATACGTCAAACATCATGCATCATAAATCATAAGTCAGGCATCATACATAGTTCATCATTCATTGTTCACCATACATCGTTCAGCATACATCGTCCATCATACATCGTTTATCATACATCGTTCAACATACATCTTTCAACATACATCGTCCATCATACATCGTTCATCCCAGATCGCTCATCACACATCGATCATCATACGCCATACATCAAACATCATGCATCAAACTTCATGCGTTATGCATCATACTTCTTACATCATACATCGTTCATCATACATCGTCCATCGTACATCAAACATGATACATCATACATCTTATTTCAGACATCAGACATGGTTCATGATACACCGTTCGTCATACATCGCCCCTCATAAAACGTTAATCATACATCTTTCATCATACTTCGTTCATCATACATCGTTCAGCACACATCATATATCATACATCATACATTGTTCATCATACATCGTTCATCATACATCGTTCGTCATACATCCTTCGTCATTCATCGTTCATCATACATCGTTCATCATACGTCGTTCATCATACATCGTTCATCATACATTGTCCATCATACATCGTCCATCATACACCATACATCATAAATCACACATCGTTCATCATACTTCGTTCATCATACATCGATCATAATACATCGTCCATCATACATCGTTCATCATACATCGTTCAACATACATCGTTCATCATACATCGTTCATCATACATCGTTCATCATATATCGTTCATAATACATTGTTCACCATATATCGTTCATCATACATCATTCATCGCACATCGTTCATCACACATCGATATTCATATGTCTTACATCAAATATCATGCATCATACATCATGCGACATGCATCATACTTCTTACATCATACATCGTTCATATTTCAACGTTCATCATACATCGTTGATCATACATCGTGCATCATACATCGTTCATCATTCATCGTCCATCATTAATCGTTCATCACACATCGTTCATCATACATCGTTCATCATACATCGTTCATCTTATATCATTAATCGTTCATCGACCATCACACATCGTTCATCGTACATCGTTCATCATACTTCGTACATCATACATCATACATCATACGACATACATGATACATCATTCATCATAAGTCAGACATCATACATCGTCCGTCACACAACGCTCACCATACATCGTTCATCATACATCGTTCAACATTCATCGTTCATCATACATAGTTCGTCATACATCGCTCCTCATACATCGTTCATCATACATCGTTCATCATACATCGTTCATCATACATCTTTCATCATACATCGTTCACCATACAACGTTCAGCATACATCATACATCATACATCATTCATCGTTCATCATACATCGTTCATCATTCATCGTTCATCATATATCGTTCACATACATCGTTCATAATACATCTTAAGTCATACATCGTTCATCGTCCATCATACATCGTTCATCATACATCGTTCATCATACTTCGTACATCATACATCATACATCATACGTAATACATGATACATCATACATCATAAGTCACACATCGTTCATCGTTCAACATACATCGTCCATCACACATCGTTCATCATAAATCGTTCATCATACATCGTTCAACATACATCGTTCAACATACATCGTCCATCATACATCGTTCATCACACATCGTACAACACACATCGATCATCATACGTCATATATCAAACATCATGCATCATACATCAAAAGTCATACATCATACATCGTTCATCATACATCGTTCACCATACATCGCTCATAATTCATCGTCCATCATTCATCGTACATTATACATCGTTCATCATACATCGTTCAAAATTCATCGTCCATCATACATCGCTCGTCATACATCGCCCCTCATAAAACGTTCATCATATATCTTTCATCATACATCGTTCATCATACATCGTTCAGCATGCATCATACATCATACATCATACATTATTCGTCATACATCGATCATCATACATCGTTCGTCATACATCGTTCATCATACATCGCTCATCATACATCGTTCATCATACATCGTTCATCATACATCGTTCATCATACATCGTACATTATACATTGTTCACCATACATCGTCCATCATACATCGTTCATCTAACATCGTTCATCACACAACGATATTCGTACGTCTTACATCAAACATCATGCATCATACAACATGCGACATGCACCATAATTCTTACATCATAATTCGTTCATACTTCATTGTTCATTATATATCGATCATCATGCATCAAACATCATACATCATACATCATAAGTCAGATATCGTATATCGTTCATCATATATCGTTCTTCAAACATCGTTCATCATACATAGTTCATCATACGTCGATCATCATACAACGTTCATCATACATCGTTCATCATACATCATAAGTCACACATCGTTCATCGTTCATCATACATCGTCCATCATACATCGTTCATCATAAATCGTTCATCATACATCGTTCAACATACATCGTTAAACATACATCGTCCATCACAAATTGTTCATCACACATCGTACATCACACATCGATCATCATAAGTCATACATCAAACATCATGCATCATACGTCATACATTGTTCATCATACATCGTTCATCATACATCGTTCATCATACATCGTTCATCATACATCGTTCAACATACATCGTTCAGCATACATCGTCCATCATACATCGTTCATCACACATCGTACATCACACATCGATCAACATACGTCATACATCAAACATCATGCATCTTACATCATGCGTCATGCATCATACTTCTTACATCATACATCGTTCATATTTCATAGTTCACTATACATCGTCCATCATGCATTAAACATCATACATCATACAACATAGGTCAGATATCACACATCGTACATCACACATCGATCATCATACGTCATACATCAAACATCATGCATCTTACATCATGCGTCATGCATCATACTTCTTACATCATACATCGTTCATATTTCATAGTTCACTATACATCGTCCATCATGCATTAAATATCATACATCATACAACATTGGTCAGATATCATACATCGTTCATCATACATCGTTCGTTATACATCGTTCATCATACATCGTTCATCATACATCGTTCATCATACATCGTTCATCATATATTGTCCATCATACATCGTTACTTATACATCGTCCATCATACTACATACAACATACATCATAGATCATATATCATGCATCATACATCATACATCGAACATCATAAATCGTACAACATACACCGTCCTTCAGACATCGTTCTCCATACAAGGTTCATCATACGTCGTTCATCATACATCGTCCTTCATACATAGTTCATCATACATCGTTCATCATACATCGTTCATCATACATCGTTCACCATACATCATATATCATACATCATACATCATACGTCATACATCATACATCGTCCATCATTTATCGAAAATCATACATCGTCCATCGTACATCATAAATCATACATCGTTCTTCATACATCGTTCATCATACATCGGTCATCATACATCGTTCATCATACATCGTACATCATACATCATATATCATACATCATACATCATACGTAATACATCATACATCGTTCATCATTTATCGAAAATCATACATCGTCCATCGTACATCATAAATCATACATCGTTCAGCGTCCATCATACATCGTTCATCATACATCGTTCATCATACATCGTTCAACATACATCTTTCAACATACATCGTCCATCACACATCGTTCATCCCAGATCGCTCATCACACATCGATCATCATACGCCATACATCAAACATCATGCATCATACTTCATGCGTTATGCATCATACTTCTTACATCATACATCGTTCATCATACATCGTCCATCGTACATCAAACATGATACATCATACATCTTATTTCAGACATCAGACATGGTTCATCATACACCGTTCGTCATACATCGCCCCTCATAAAACGTTAATCATACATCTTTCATCATACTTCGTTCATCATACATCGTTCAGCACACATCATATATCATACATCATACATTGTTCATCATACATCGTTCATCATACATCGTTCGTCATACATCGTTCGTCATTCATCGTTCATCATACATCGTTCATCATACGTCGTTCATCATACATCGTTCATCATACATTGTCCATCATACATCGTCCATCATACACCATACATCATAAATCACACATCGTTCATCATACTTCGTTCATCATACATCGATCATAATACATCGTCCATCATACATCGTTCATCATACATCGGTCAACATACATCGTTCATCATACATCGTTCATCATACATCGTTCATCATATATCGTTCATAATACATTGTTCACCATATATCGTTCATCATACATCATTCATCACACATCGTTCATCACACATCGATATTCATATGTCTTACATCAAATATCATGCATCATACATCATGCGACATGCATCATACTTCTTACATCATACATCGTTCATATTTCAACGTTCATCATACATCGTTGATCATACATCGTGCATCACACATCGTTCATCATTCATCGTTCATCATTAATCGTTCATCACACATCGTTCATCATACATCGTTCATCATACATCGTTCATCTTAAATCATTAATCGTTCATCGACCATCACACATCGTTCATCATCGTTCATCATACATCGTTCATCATAC